>JAZGTQ010000559.1:0-182070 GCA_037953605.1 Necrosyrtes monachus
CCCTTTCAGAAAGAGGCACTGCCGAGGACGGGCAGCATGAGCTGTAGCATATGTGGGAAAGCACAGATCCGCAGGGCTGTTGTGCCTGTGAATAGGCTGCACGGGGAAAGTGAAGAGCAGCAAGAGCTTTCAGGGCTGGCAGATTCCCTGTGGGACAAAGAGCCGGATGTTTCCCTTTCAGAAAGAGGAACTGCCAAGGACAGGCAGCATGAGCTGTAGCTTTTGTGGGAAAGCACAGATCCGCAGGGCTGTTGTGCCTGTGAATAGGCTGCACGGGGAAAGTGAAAAGCAGCAAGAGCTTTCAGGGCTGGCAACTTCCTTGTGGGAGAAGGAGCCGGACGTTTGCCTTTTTGGAAAGGGCCTCTGCTGAAGGAAAGCATCGTGAGCTGCAGCGCCTGTGGGAAAGCACAGATCCGCAGGGCTGTTGTGCCTGTGAATAGGCTGCACGGGGAAAGTGAAAATCAGCAAGAGCTTTCAGGGCTGGCAGCTTGCTTGTGGGAGAAGGAGCCAAATATTTGACATTTCGAAAAGAGACACTGCCGAGGACAGGCAGCATGAGCTGTAGCGTCTGTGAGAAAGCACAGATCCGCAGGGCTGTTGTGCCTGTGAGTAGGCTGCACGGGCAGGTGAAAAGCAGCAAGAGCTTTCAGGGCTGGCAGCTTCCCTGTGGGAGAAAGAGCCGGATGTTTCCCTTTCAGAAAGAGGCACTGCCGAGGACAGGCAGCACGAGCTGTAGCGTCTGTGGGAAAGCACAGATCCGCAGGGCTGTTGTGCCTGTGAATAGGCTGCACGGGCAGGTGAAGAGCAGCAAGAGCTTTCAGGGCTGGCAGCTTCCCTGTGGGAGAAAGAGCCGGATGTTTCCCTTTCAGAAAGAGGCACTGCCGAGGACAGGCAGCACGAGCTGTAGCGCCTGTGGGAAAGCACATATCCGCAGGGCTGTTGTGCCTGTGAATAGGCTGCACGGGGAAAGTGAAAATCAGCAACAACTCTCACTGCTGGCAGCTTCCTTGTGGGAGAAAGAGCCGGATGTTTCCCTTTCAGAAAGAGGCACTGCCGAGGACAGGCAGCATGAGCTGTAGCGTCTGTGGGAAAGCACAGATCCGCAGGGCTGTTGTGCCTGTGAGTAGGCTGCACGGGCAGGTGAAAAGCAGCAAGAGCTTTCAGGGCTGGCAGCTTCCCTGTGGGAGAAAGAGCCGGATGTTTCCCTTTCAGAAAGAGGCACTGCCGAGGACAGGCAGCACGAGCTGTAGCGTCTGTGGGAAAGCACAGATCCGCAGGGCTGTTGTGCCTGTGAATAGGCTGCACGGGCAGGTGAAGAGCAGCAAGAGCTTTCAGGGCTGGCAGATTCCCTGTGGGAGAAAGAGCCGGATGTTTCCCTTTCAGAAAGAGGCACTGCCGAGGACAGGCAGCACGAGCTGTAGTGTCTGTGGGAAAGCACAGATCCGCAGGGCTGTTGTGCCTGTGAATAGGCTGCACGGGCAGGTGAAGAGCAGCAAGAGCTTTCAGGGCTGGCAGCTTCCCTGTGGGAGAAAGAGCCGGATGTTTCCCTTTCAGAAAGAGGCACTGCCGAGGACAGGCAGCATGAGCTGTAGCGTCTGTGGGAAAGCACATATCCGCAGGGCTGTTGTGCCTGTGAATAGGCTGCACGGGGAAAGTGAAAATCAGCAACAACTCTCACTGCTGGCAGCTTCCTTGTGGGAGAAAGAGCCGGATGTTTCCCTTTCAGAAAGAGGCACTGCCGAGGACAGGCAGCATGAGCTGTAGCGTCTGTGGGAAAGCACAGATCCGCAGGGCTGTTGTGCCTGTGAATAGGCTGCACGGGGAAAGTGAAGAGCAGCAAGAGCTTTCAGGGCTGGCAGCTTCCCTGTGGGAGAAAGAGCCGGATGTTTCCCTTTCAGAAAGAGGCACTGCCGAGGACAGGCAGCATCAGCTGTAGTGCCTGTGGGAAAGCACAGATCCGCAGGGCTGTTGTGCCTGTGAATAGGCTGCATGAGAAAGTGAAAAATCAGCAAGAGCTTTCAGGGCTGGCAGCTTCCTTGTGGGAGAAGGAGCCAAATATTTGACATTTCGGAAAGAGACACTGCCGAGGACAGGCAGCATCAGCTATAGCTTTTGTGGGAAAGCACAGATCCGCAGGGCTGTTGTGCCTGTGAATAGGCTGCACACGGCAAGTCAAGAGCAGCAAGAGCTTTCAGGGCTGGCAGCTTCCCTGTTGGAGAAAGAGCCGGATGTTTCCCTTTCAGAAAGAGGCACTGCCGAGGACAGGCAGCATGAGCTGTAGCGCCTGTGGGAAAGCACAGATCCGCAGGGCTGTTGTGCCTGTGAATAGGCTGCACGGGGAAAGTCAAGAGCAGCAAGAGCTTTCAGGGCTGGCAGCTTCCCTGTGGGAGAAAGAGCTGGATGTTTCCCTTTCAGAAAGAGGCACTGCCTATGACAGGCAGCATGAGCTGTAGCATATGTGGGAAAGCACAGATTCGCAGGGCTGTTGTGCCTGTGAATAGGCTGCACGGGGAAAGTGAAGAGCAGCAAGAGCTTTCAGGGCTGGCAGGTTCCTTGTGGGATAAAGAGCTGGATGTTTCCCTTTCAGAAAGAGGCACTGCCGAGGACGGGCAGCATGAGCTGTAGCATATGTGGGAAAGCACAGATCCGCAGGGCTGTTGTGCCTGTGAATAGGCTGCACGGGGAAAGTGAAAAGCAGCAAGAGCTTTCAGGGCTGGCAGATTCCCTGTGGGACAAAGAGCCGGAGGTTTGCCTTTCAGAAAGAGGAACTGCCAAGGACAGGCAGCATGAGCTGTAGCTTTTGTGGGAAAGCACAGATCCGCAGGGCTGTTGTGCCTGTGAATAGGCTGCACGGGGAAAGTGAAAATCAGCAAGAGCTTTCAGGGCTCGCAGCTTCCTTGTGGGAGAAAGAGGCGGATGTTTCCCTTTCAAAAAAAGGCACTGCCGAGGACAGGCAGCATGAGCTGTAGCGCCTGTGGGAAAGCCCAGATCCGCAGGGCTGTTGTGCCTGTGAATAGGCTGCACGGGGAAACTGAAAATCAGCAAGAGCTTTCAGGGCTGGCAGCTTCCCTGTGGGAGAAAGAGCCGGATGTTTCCCTTTCAGAAAGAGGCACTGCCGAGGACAGGCAGCATGAGCTGTAGCTTTTGTGGGAAAGCACAGATCCGCAGGGCTGTTGTGCCTGTGAATTGGCTGCACGGGGAGGTGAAGAGCAGCAAGAGCTTTCGGGGCTGACAGCTTCCTTGTGGGAGAAGGAGCCAAATATTTGACATTTCGGAAAGAGACACTGCCGAGGACAGGCAGCATGAGCTGTAGCATATGTGGGAAAGCACAGATCCGCAGGGCTGTTGTGCCTGTGAATAGGCTGCACGGGGAAAGTGAAGAGCAGCAAGAGCTTTCAGTGCTGGCAGCTTCCTTGTGGGAGAAGGAGCCAAATATTTGACATTTCGGAAAGAGACACTGCCGAGGACAGGCAGCATCAGCTATAGCTTTTGTGGGAAAGCACAGATCCGCAGGGCTGTTGTGCCTGTGAATAGGCTGCACGTGGAAAGTGGAAAGCAGCAAGGGCTTTCAGGGCTGGCAGCTTCCTTGTGGGAGAAAGAGCCGGATTTTTCCCTTTCAAAAAAAGGCACTGCCGAGGACAGGCAGCATGAGCTGTAGCGTCTGTGGGAAAGCACAGATCCGCAGGGCTGTTGTGCCTGTGAATAGGCTGCACGGGGAGGTGAAGAGCAGCAAGAGCTTTCAGTGCTGGCAGCTTCCTTGTGGGAGAAAGAGCCGGATGTTTCCCTTTCAGAAAGAGGCACTGCAGAGGACGGGCAGCATGAGCTGTAGCATATGTGGGAAAGCAAAGATCTGCAAGGCTGTTGTGCCTGTGAATAGGCTGCACGGGGAAAGTGAAAAGCAGCAAGAGCTTTCAGGGCTGGCAGCTTCCCTGTGGGAGAAAGAGCTGGATGGTTCCGTTTCAGAAAGAGGCACTGCCGAGGACAGGCAGCAAGAGCTGTAGCATATGTGGGAAAGCACAGATCCGCAGGGCTGTTGTGCCTGTGAATAGGCTGCACGGGGAAAGTGAAGAGCAGCAAGAGCTTTCAGGGCTGGCAGCTTCCCTGTGGGAGAAAGAGCCGGATGTTTCCCTTTCAGAAAGAGGCACTGCCGAGGACAGGCAGCATGAGCTGTAGCGTCTGTGGGAAAGCACAGATCCGCAGGGCTGTTGTGCCTGTGAATAGGCTGCACGGGGAGGTGAAGAGCAGCAAGAGCTTTCAGGGCTGGCAGGTTCCTTGTGGGAGAAAGAGCCGGATGTTTCCCTTTCAGAAAGAGGCACTGCCGAGGACAGGCAGCACGAGCTGTAGCGTCTGTGGGAAAGCACAGATCCGCAGGGCTGTTGTGCCTGTGAATAGGCTGCACAGGGAGGTGAAGAGCAGCAAGAGCTTTCAGGGCTGGCAGCTTCCTTGTGGGAGAAAGAGCCAAATATTTGACATTTCGGAAAGAGGCACTGCCGAGGACAGGCAGCATCAGCTATAGCTTTTGTGTGAAAACACAGATCCGCAGGGCTGTTGTGCCTGTGAATAGGCTGCACGCGGAAAGTCAAGAGCAGCAAGAACTTTCAGGGCTGGCAGCTTGCTTGTGGGAGAAGGAGCCAAATATTTGACATTTCGAAAAGAGACAGTGCCGAGGACAGGCAGCATGAGCTGTAGCGTCTGTGGGAAAGCACAGATCCGCAGGGCTGTTGTGCCTGTGAATAGGCTGCACGGGGAGGTGAAAAGCAGCAAGAGCTTTCAGGGCTGGCAGCTTCCTTGTGGGAGAAAGAGCCGGATGTTTCCCTTTCAGAAAGAGGCACTGCCGAGGACAGGCAGCATGAGCTGTAGCGTCTGTGGGAAAGCACAGATCCGCAGGGCTGTTGTGCCTGTGAATAGGCTGCACGGGGAAAGTGAAAATCAGCAAGAGCTTTCAGGGCTGGCAGCTTCCTTGTGGGAGAAAGAGCCGGATGTTTCCCTTTCAGCAAGAGGCACTGCCGAGGACAGGCAGCATGAGCTGTAGCGCCTGTGGGAAAGCACAGATCCGCAGGGCTGTTGTGCCTGTGAATAGGCTGCACGGGGAGGTGAAGAGCAGCAAGAGCTTTCAGGGCTGGCAGCTTCCCTGTGGGAGAAAGAGCCGGATGTTTCCCTTTCAGAAAGAGGCACTGCCGAGGACAGGCAGCATGAGCTGTAGCGTCTGTGGGAAAGCACAGATCCGCAGGGCTGTTGTGCCTGTTAATAGGCTGCACGGGGAAAGTGGAAAGCAGCAAGAGCTTTCAGGGCTGGCAGCTTGCTTGTGGGAGAATGAGCCAGAGGTTTGCCTTTTTGGAAAGAAACTGCCAAAGGAAAGCATCATGAACTGTAGCTTCTGTGGGAAAGCACAGATCCGCAGGGCTGTTGTGCCTGTGAATAGGCTGCACGGGGAGGTGAAGAGCAGCAAGAGCTTTCACGGCTGGCAGCTTCCTTGTGTGAGAAGGAGCCAAATATTTGACATTTCGGAAAGAGACACTGCCGAGGACAGGCAGCATCAGGTATAGCTTTTGTGGGAAAGCACAGATCCGCAAGGTTGTTGTGCCTGTGAATAGGCTGCACGGGGAAAATGAAAATCAGCAAGAGCTTTCAGGGCTGGCAGCTTCCTTGTGGGAGAAAGAGCCGGAGGTTTGCCTTTTTGGAAAGGGCCTCTGCCGAAGGAAAGCATCATGAGCTGTAGCGCCTGTGGGAAAGCACAGATCCGCAGGGCTGTTGTGCCTTTGGATAGGCTGCACGGGAAAGTCAAGAGCAGCAAGAGCTTTCAGGGCTGGCAGCTTCCTTGTGGGAGAAGGAGCCGGACGTTTGCCTTTCCGGAAAGGGGCTCTGCCGAGGACAGGCAGCATGAGCTGTAGCGTCTGTGGGAAAACACAGATCCGCAGGGCTGTTGTGCCTGTGAATAGGCTGCACGGGGAAGTGAAGATCAGCAATAGCTTTCAGGGCTGGCAGCTTCCTTGTGGGAGAAGGAGCCAAATATTTGACATTTCGAAAAGAGACACTGCCGAGGACAGGCAGCATGAGCTGTAGCGTCTGTGGGAAAGCACAGATCCGCAGGGCTGTTGTGCCTGTGAATAGGCTGCACGGGGAAAGTGAAAAGCAGCAAGAGCTTTCAGGGCTGGCAGATTCCCTGTGGGACAAAGAGCCGGAGGTTTGCCTTTCAGAAAGAGGAACTGCCAAGGACAGGCAGCATGAGCTGTAGCTTTTGTGGGAAAGCACAGATCCGCAGGGCTGTTGTGCCTGTGAATAGGCTGCACGGGGAAAGTGAAAATCAGCAAGAGCTTTCAGGGCTCGCAGCTTCCTTGTGGGAGAAAGAGCCGGATGTTTCCCTTTCAAAAAAAGGCACTGCCGAGGACAGGCAGCATGAGCTGTAGCGCCTGTGGGAAAGCCCAGATCCGCAGGGCTGTTGTGCCTGTGAATAGGCTGCACGGGGAAACTGAAAATCAGCAAGAGCTTTCAGGGCTGGCAGCTTCCCTGTGGGAGAAAGAGCCGGATGTTTCCCTTTCAGAAAGAGGCACTGCCGAGGACAGGCAGCATGAGCTGTAGCTTTTGTGGGAAAGCACAGATCCGCAGGGCTGTTGTGCCTGTGAATTGGCTGCACGGGGAGGTGAAGAGCAGCAAGAGCTTTCGGGGCTGACAGCTTCCTTGTGGGAGAAGGAGCCAAATATTTGACATTTCGGAAAGAGACACTGCCGAGGACAGGCAGCATGAGCTGTAGCATATGTGGGAAAGCACAGATCCGCAGGGCTGTTGTGCCTGTGAATAGGCTGCACGGGGAAAGTGAAGAGCAGCAAGAGCTTTCAGTGCTGGCAGCTTCCTTGTGGGAGAAGGAGCCAAATATTTGACATTTCGGAAAGAGACACTGCCGAGGACAGGCAGCATCAGCTATAGCTTTTTTGGGAAAGCACAGATCCGCAGGGCTGTTGTGCCTGTGAATAGGCTGCACGTGGAAAGTGGAAAGCAGCAAGGGCTTTCAGGGCTGGCAGCTTCCTTGTGGGAGAAAGAGCCGGATTTTTCCCTTTCAAAAAAAGGCACTGCCGAGGACAGGCAGCATGAGCTGTAGCGTCTGTGGGAAAGCACAGATCCGCAGGGCTGTTGTGCCTGTGAATAGGCTGCACGGGGAGGTGAAGAGCAGCAAGAGCTTTCAGTGCTGGCAGCTTCCTTGTGGGAGAAAGAGCCGGATGTTTCCCTTTCAGAAAGAGGCACTGCAGAGGACGGGCAGCATGAGCTGTAGCATATGTGGGAAAGCAAAGATCCGCAAGGCTGTTGTGCCTGTGAATAGGCTGCACGGGGAAAGTGAAAAGCAGCAAGAGCTTTCAGGGCTGGCAGCTTCCCTGTGGGAGAAAGAGCTGGATGGTTCCCTTTCAGAAAGAGGCACTGCCGAGGACAGGCAGCAAGAGCTGTAGCATATGTGGGAAAGCACAGATCCGCAGGGCTGTTGTGCCTGTGAATAGGCTGCACGGGGAAAGTGAAGAGCAGCAAGAGCTTTCAGGGCTGGCAGCTTCCCTGTGGGAGAAAGAGCCGGATGTTTCCCTTTCAGAAAGAGGCACTGCCGAGGACAGGCAGCATGAGCTGTAGCGTCTGTGGGAAAGCACAGATCCGCAGGGCTGTTGTGCCTGTGAATAGGCTGCACGGGCAGGTGAAGAGCAGCAAGAGCTTTCAGGGCTGGCAGGTTCCTTGTGGGAGAAAGAGCCGGATGTTTCCCTTTCAGAAAGAGGCACTGCCGAGGACAGGCAGCACGAGCTGTAGCGTCTGTGGGAAAGCACAGATCCGCAGGGCTGTTGTGCCTGTGAATAGGCTGCACAGGGAGGTGAAGAGCAGCAAGAGCTTTCAGGGCTGGCAGCTTCCTTGTGGGAGAAAGAGCCAAATATTTGACATTTCGGAAAGAGACACTGCCGAGGACAGGCAGCATCAGCTATAGCTTTTGTGTGAAAACACAGATCCGCAGGGCTGTTGTGCCTGTGAATAGGCTGCACGCGGAAAGTCAAGAGCAGCAAGAGCTTTCAGGGCTGGCAGCTTGCTTGTGGGAGAAGGAGCCAAATATTTGACATTTCGAAAAGAGACAGTGCCGAGGACAGGCAGCATGAGCTGTAGCGTCTGTGGGAAAGCACAGATCCGCAGGGCTGTTGTGCCTGTGAATAGGCTGCACGGGGAGGTGAAAAGCAGCAAGAGCTTTCAGGGCTGGCAGCTTCCTTGTGGGAGAAAGAGCCGGATGTTTCCCTTTCAGAAAGAGGCACTGCCGAGGACAGGCAGCATGAGCTGTAGCGTCTGTGGGAAAGCACAGATCCGCAGGGCTGTTGTGCCTGTGAATAGGCTGCACGGGGAAAGTGAAAATCAGCAAGAGCTTTCAGGGCTGGCAGCTTCCTTGTGGGAGAAAGAGCCGGATGTTTCCCTTTCAGCAAGAGGCACTGCCGAGGACAGGCAGCATGAGCTGTAGCGCCTGTGGGAAAGCACAGATCCGCAGGGCTGTTGTGCCTGTGAATAGGCTGCACGGGGAGGTGAAGAGCAGCAAGAGCTTTCAGGGCTGGCAGCTTCCCTGTGGGAGAAAGAGCCGGATGTTTCCCTTTCAGAAAGAGGCACTGCCGAGGACAGGCAGCATGAGCTGTAGCGTCTGTGGGAAAGCACAGATCCGCAGGGCTGTTGTGCCTGTTAATAGGCTGCACGGGGAAAGTGGAAAGCAGCAAGAGCTTTCAGGGCTGGCAGCTTGCTTGTGGGAGAATGAGCCAGAGGTTTGCCTTTTTGGAAAGAAACTGCCAAAGGAAAGCATCATGAACTGTAGCTTCTGTGGGAAAGCACAGATCCGCAGGGCTGTTGTGCCTGTGAATAGGCTGCACGGGGAGGTGAAGAGCAGCAAGAGCTTTCACGGCTGGCAGCTTCCTTGTGGGAGAAGGAGCCAAATATTTGACATTTCGGAAAGAGACACTGCCGAGGACAGGCAGCATCAGGTATAGCTTTTGTGGGAAAGCACAGATCCGCAAGGTTGTTGTGCCTGTGAATAGGCTGCACGGGGAAAATGAAAATCAGCAAGAGCTTTCAGGGCTGGCAGCTTCCTTGTGGGAGAAAGAGCCGGAGGTTTGCCTTTTTGGAAAGGGCCTCTGCCGAAGGAAAGCATCATGAGCTGTAGCGCCTGTGGGAAAGCACAGATCCGCAGGGCTGTTGTGCCTTTGGATAGGCTGCACGGGAAAGTCAAGAGCAGCAAGAGCTTTCAGGGCTGGCAGCTTCCTTGTGGGAGAAGGAGCCGGACGTTTGCCTTTCCGGAAAGGGGCTCTGCCGAGGACAGGCAGCATGAGCTGTAGCGTCTGTGGGAAAACACAGATCCGCAGGGCTGTTGTGCCTGTGAATAGGCTGCACGGGGAAGTGAAGATCAGCAATAGCTTTCAGGGCTGGCAGCTTCCTTGTGGGAGAAGGAGCCAAATATTTGACATTTCGAAAAGAGACACTGCCGAGGACAGGCAGCATGAGCTGTAGCGTCTGTGGGAAAGCACAGATCCGCAGGGCTGTTGTGCCTGTGAATAGGCTGCACGGGGAAAGTGAAAATCAGCAAAAACTCTCACTGCTGGCAGCTTCCTTGTGGGAGAAGGAGCCGGATGTTTCCCTTTCAGAAAGAGGCACTGCCGAGGACAGGCAGCATGAGCTGTAGCGTCTGTGGGAAAGCCCAGATCCGCAGGGCTGTTCTGCCTGTGAATAGGCTGCACGCGGCAAGTCAAGAGCAGCAAGAGCTTTCAGGGCTGGCAGCTTCCCTATGGGAGAAAGAGCCGGATGTTTCCCTTTCAGAAAGAGGCACTGCCGAGGACAGGCAGCATGAGCTGTAGCGTCTGTGGGAAAGCACAGATCCGCAGGGCTGTTGTGCCTGTGAATAGGCTGCACGGGGAAAGTGAAAATCAGCAACAACTCTCACTGCTGGCAGCTTCCTTGTGGGAGAAAGAGCCGGATGTTTCCCTTTCAGAAAGAGGCACTGCCGAGGACAGGCAGCATGAGCTGTAGCGTCTGTGGGAAAGCACAGATCCGCAGGGCTGTTCTGCCTGTGCATAGGCTGCACGGGGAAAGTGAAAAGCAGCAAGAGCTTTCAGGGCTGGCAGCTTCCCTGTGGGAGAAAGAGCCTGATGTTTCCCTTTCAGAAAGAGGCACTGCCGAGGACAGGCAGCATGAGCTGTAGCGTCTGTGGGAAAGCAGAGATCCGCAGGGCTGTTTTGCCTGTGAATAGGCTGCACGGGGAAAGTCAAGAGCAGCAAGAGCTTTCAGGGCTGACAGCTTGCTTGTGGGAGAAGGAGCCAAATATTTGACATTTCGAAAAGAGACACTGCCGAGGACAGGCAGCATGAGCTGTAGCGTCTGTGGGAAAGCACAGATCCGCAGGGCTGTTGTGCCTGTGAATAGGCTGCACGGGGAGGTGAAGAGCAGCAAGAGCTTTCAGGGCTGGCAGCTTCCCTGTGGGAGAAAGAGCCGGATGGTTCCCTTTCAGAAAGAGGCACTGCCGAGGACGGGCAGCATGAGCTGTAGCGTCTGTGGGAAAGCACAGATCCGCAGGGCTGTTGTGCCTCTGAATAGGCTGAACGCGGAAAGTCAAGAGCAGCAATAGCTTTCAGGGCTGACAGCTTCCTTGTGGGAGAAGGAGCCAAATATTTGACATTTCGAAAAGAGACACTGCCGAGGACAGGCAGCATGAGCTGTAGCGTCTGTGGGAAAGCACAGATCCGCAGGGCTGTTGTGCCTGTAAATAGGCTGCACGGGCAGGTGAAAAGCAGCAAGAGCTTTCAGGGCTGGCAGCTTCCTTGTGGGAGAAAGAGCCCTATGTTTCCCTTTCAGAAAGAGGCACTGCCGAGGACAGGCAGCATGAGCTGTAGCGTCTGTGGGAAAGCACAGATCCGCAGGGCTGTTGTGCCTGTGAATAGGCTGCACGGGGAAAGTGAAAAACAGCAAGAGCTTTCAGGGCTGGCAGCTTCCCTGTGGGAGAAAGAGCCGGATGTTTCCCTTTCAGAAAGAGGCACTGCCGAGGACAGGCAGCATGATCTGTAGCATATGTGGGAAAGCACAGATCCGCAGGGCTGTTGTGCCTGTGAATAGGCTGCACAGGGAAAGTGAAAATCAGCAAGAGCTTTCAGGGCTGGCAGCTTCCCTGTGGGAGAAAGAGCCGGATGTTTCCCTTTCAGAAAGAGGCACTGCCGAGGACAGGCAGCATGAGCTGTAGTGTCTGTGGGAAAGCACAGATCCGCAGGGCTGTTGTGCCTGTGAATAGGCTGCAAGGGGAAAGTGAAAAGCAGCAAGAGCTTTCAGGGCTGGCAGCTTCCTTGTGGGAGAAGGAGCCAGAGGTTTGCCTTTTTGGAAAGGGCCTCTGCTGAAGGAAAGCATCATGAGCTGTAGCGCCTGTGGGAAAGCACAGATCCGCAGGGCTGTTGTGCCTGTGAATAGGCTGCACGGGGAAAGTGGAAAGCAGCAAGAGCTTTCATGGCTGGCAGCTTCCTTGTGGGAGAAGGAGCCAAATATTTGACATTTCGGAAAGAGGCACTGCCGAGGACAGGCAGCATGAGCTGTAGCGCCTGTGGGAAAGCACAGATCCGCAGGGCTGTTGTGCCTGTGAATAGGCTGCATGGGAAAGTGAAAAGCAGCAAGAGCTTTCAGGGCTGGCAGCTTCCCTGTGGGAGAAATAGCCGGATATTTCCCTTTCAGAAAGAGGCACTGCCGAGGACAGGCAGCATGAGCTGTAGCATATGTGGGAAAGCACAGATCCGCAGGGCTGTTGTGCCTGTGAATAGGCTGCACGGGGAAAGTGAAAAGCAGCAAGAGCTTTCAGGGCTGGCAGCTTCCTTGTGAGAGAAGGAGCCAGAGGTTTGCCTTTTTGGAAAGGGCCTCTGCTGAAGGAAAGCATCATGAGCTGTAGCGCCTGTGGGAAAGCACAGATCCGCAGGGCTGTTGTGCCTGTGAATAGGCTGCATGGGAAAGTGAAAATCAGCAAGAGCTTTCAGGGCTGGCAGCTTCCTTGTGGGAGAAAGAGCCGGATGTTGCCCTTTCAGAAAGAGGCAGTGCGGAGGACAGGCAGCATGAGCTGTACCGTCTGTGGGAAAGCACAGATCTGCAGGGCTGTTGTGCCTGTGAATAGGCTGCACGGGGAGGTGAAGAGCAGCAAGAGCTTTCAGGGCTGGCAGCTTCCCTGTGGGAGAAAGAGCCGGATGTTTCCCTTTCAGAAAGAGGCACTGCCGAGGACAGGCAGCATGAGATGTAGCATCTGTGGGAATGCACAGATCCGCAGGGCTGTTGTGCCTGTGAATAGGCTGCACGGGGAGGTGAAGAGCAGCAAGAGCTTTCAGGGCTGGCAGCTTCCCTGTGGGAGAAATAGCCGGATGTTTCCCTTTCAGAAAGAGGCACGGCCCAGGACAGGCAGCATGAGCTGTAGCTTCTGAGGGAATGCACATATCCGCAGTGCTGTTGTGCCTGTGAATAGGCTGCACGGGGAAAGTGAAGAGCAGCAAGAGCTTTCAGGGCTGGCAGCTTCCTTGTGGGAGAAGGAGCCAAATATTTGACATTTCGGAAAGAGGCACTGCCGAGGACAGGCAGCATGAGCTGTAGCATCTGTCGGAAAGCAAAGATCCGCAGGGCTGTTGTGCCTGTGAATAGGCTGCACGGGGAAAGTGAAAATAAGCAAGAGCTTTCAGGGCTGGCAGCTTCCCTGTGGGAGAAAGAGCTGGATGTTTCCCTTTCAGAAAGAGACACTGCCGAGGACAGGCAGCATGAGCTGTAGCGCCTGTGGGAAAGCACAGATCCGCAGGGCTATTGTGCCTGTGAATAGGCTGCACGGGGAAAGTGAAAATCAGCAAGAGATTTCAGGGCTGGCAGTTTCCTTGTGGGAGAAAGAGCCGGATGTTGCCCTTTCAGAAAGAGGCACTGCCGAGGACAGGCAGCATGAGCTGTAGCGCCTGTGGGAAAGCACAGATCCGCAGGGCTATTGTGCCTGTGAATAGGCTGCACGGGGAAAGTGAAAAGCAGCAAGAGCTTTCAGGGCTGGCAGCTTCCTTGTGGGAGAAGGAGCCAGAGGTTTGCCTTTTTGGAAAGGGCCTCTGCTGAAGGAAAGCATCATGAGCTGTAGCGCCTGTGGGAAAGCACATATCCGCAGTGCTGTTGTGCCTGTGAATAGGCTGCACGGGGAAAGTGAAGAGCAGCAAGAGCTTTCAGGGCTGGCAGCTTCCTTGTGGGAGAAGGAGCCAAATATTTGACATTTCGGAAGAGACACTGCCGAGGACAGGCAGCATGAGCTGTAGCGTCTGTCGGAAAGCACAGATCCGCAGGGCTGTTGTGCCTGTGAATAGGCTGCACGGGGAAAGTGAAAATTAGCAAGAGCTTTCAGGGCTGGCAGCTTCCTTGTGGGAGAAGGAGCCGGATGTTTCCCTTTCAGAAAGAGGCACTGCCGAGGACAGGCAGCATGAGCTGTAGCGTCTGTGGGAAAGCACAGATCCGCAGGGCTGTTTTGCCTGTGAATAAGCTGCACGGGGAAAGTGAAAAGCAGCAAGAGCTTTCAGGGCTGGCAGCTTCCTTGTGGGAGAAGGAGCCAGAGGTTTGCCTTTTTGGAAAGGGCCTCTGCTGAAGGAAAGCATCATGAGCTGTAGCGCCTGTGGGAAAGCACAGATCCGCAGGGCTGTTGTGCCTGTGAATAGGCTGCACGGGGAAAGTGGAAAGCAGCAAGAGCTTTCATGGCTGGCAGCTTCCCTGTGGGAGAAGGAGCCAAATATTTGACATTTCGGAAAGAGGCACTGCCGAGGACAGGCAGCATGAGCTATAGCTTTTGTTGGAAAGCACAGATCTGCAGGGCTGTTGTGCCTGTGAATATGCTGCACGGGGAAAGTGAAATTAAGCAAGAGCTTTCAGGGCTGGCAGCTTCCCTGTGGGAGAAAGAGCTGGATGTTTCCCTTTCAGAAAGAGACACTGCCGAGGACAGGCAGCATGAGCTGTAGCGCCTGTGGGAAAGCACAGATCCGCAGGGCTATTGTGCCTGTGAATAGGCTGCACGGGGAAAGTGAAAATCAGCAAGAGATTTCAGGGCTGGCAGTTTCCTTGTGGGAGAAAGAGCCGGATGTTGCCCTTTCAGAAAGAGGCACTGCCGAGGACAGGCAGCATGAGCTGTAGCGCCTGTGGGAAAGCACAGATCCGCAGGGCTATTGTGCCTGTGAATAGGCTGCACGGGGAAAGTGAAAAGCAGCAAGAGCTTTCAGGGCTGGCAGCTTCCTTGTGGGAGAAGGAGCCAGAGGTTTGCCTTTTTGGAAAGGGCCTCTGCTGAAGGAAAGCATCATGAGCTGTAGCGCCTGTGGGAAAGCACATATCCGCAGTGCTGTTGTGCCTGTGAATAGGCTGCACGGGGAAAGTGAAGAGCAGCAAGAGCTTTCAGGGCTGGCAGCTTCCTTGTGGGAGAAGGAGCCAAATATTTGACATTTCGGAAGAGACACTGCCGAGGACAGGCAGCATGAGCTGTAGCGTCTGTCGGAAAGCACAGATCCACAGGGCTGTTGTGCCTGTGAATAGGCTGCACGGGGAAAGTGAAAATTAGCAAGAGCTTTCAGGGCTGGCAGCTTCCTTGTGGGAGAAGGAGCCGGATGTTTCCCTTTCAGAAAGAGGCACTGCGGAGGACAGCCAGCATGAGCTGTAGCGTCTGTGGGAAAGCACAGATCCGCAGGGCTGTTTTGCCTGTGAATAAGCTGCACGGGGAAAGTGAAAAGGAGCAAGAGCTTTCAGGGCTGGCAGCTTCCCTGTGGGAGAAGGAGCCGGACGTTTGCCATTTCGGAAAGGGGCTCTGCCGAAGGAAAGCATCATGAGCTGTAGCATATGTGGGAAGCACAGATCCGCAGGGCTGTTGTGCCTGTGAATAGGCTGCACGGGGAAAGTGAAAAACAGCAAGAGCTTTCAGGGCTGGCAGCTTCCCTGTGGGAGAAAGAGCCGGATGTTTCCCTTTCAGAAAGAGGCACTGCCGAGGACAGGCAGCATGAGCTGTAGTGTCTGTGGGAAAGCACAGATCCGCAGGGCTGTTGTGCCTGTGAATAGGCTGCACGCGGAAAGTCAAGAGCAGCAAGAGCTTTCAGGGCTGGCAGCTTCCCTGTGGGAGAAAGAGCCGGATATTTCCCTTTCAGAAAGAGGCACTGCCGAGGACAGGCAGCATGAGCTGTTGTGTCTGTGGGAAAGCACAGATCCGCAGGGCTGTTGTGCCTGTGAATAGGCTGCAAGGGGAAAGTGAAAAGCAGCAAGAGCTTTCAGGGCTGGCAGCTTCCTTGTGGGAGAAGGAGCCAGAGGTTTGCCTTTTTGGAAAGGGCCTCTGCTGAAGGAAAGCATCATGAGCTGTAGCGCCTGTGGGAAAGCACAGATCCGCAGGGCTGTTGTGCCTGTGAATAGGCTGCACGGGGAAAGTGGAAAGCAGCAAGAGCTTTCATGGCTGGCAGCTTCCCTGTGGGAGAAGGAGCCAAATATTTGACATTTCGGAAAGAGGCACTGCCGAGGACAGGCAGCATGAGCTGTAGCGCCTGTGGGAAAGCACAGATCCGCAGGGCTGTTGTGCCTGTGAATAGGCTGCATGGGAAAGTGAAAAGCAGCAAGAGCTTTCAGGGCTGGCAGCTTCCCTGTGGGAGAAAGAGCCGGATGTTTCCCTTTCAGAAAGAGGCACTGCCGAGGACAGGCAGCATGATCTGTAGCATATGTGGGAAAGCACAGATCCGCAGGGCTGTTGTGCCTGTGAATAGGCTGCACAGGGAAAGTGAAAAGCAGCAAGAGCTTTCAGGGCTGGCAGCTTCCCTGTGGGAGAAAGAGCCGGATATTTCCCTTTCAGAAAGAGGCACTGCCGAGGACAGGCAGCATGAGCTATAGCTTTTGTTGGAAAGCACAGATCTGCAGGGCTGTTGTGCCTGTGAATAGGCTGCACGGGGAAAGTGAAATTAAGCAAGAGCTTTCAGGGCTGGCAGCTTCCCTGTGGGAGAAAGAGCCGGATGTTTCCCTTTCAGAAAGAGGCACTGCCGAGGACAGGCAGCATGAGCTGTAGTGTCTGTGGGAAAGCACAGATCCGCAGGGCTGTTGTGCCTG
Organism: Necrosyrtes monachus; assembly: GCA_037953605.1. Taxonomy (NCBI): domain Eukaryota; kingdom Metazoa; phylum Chordata; class Aves; order Accipitriformes; family Accipitridae; genus Necrosyrtes; species Necrosyrtes monachus. The sequence continues at coordinate 16,084 of JAZGTQ010000559.1, forward strand.
TGAATAGGCTGCACGGGGAGGTGAAGAGCAGCAAGAGCTTTCAGGGCTGGCAGCTTCCCTGTGGGAGAAATAGCCGGATATTTCCCTTTCAGAAAGAGGCACTGCCGAGGACAGGCAGCATGAGCTATAGCTTTTGTTGGAAAGCACAGATCTGCAGGACTGTTGTGCCTGTGAATAGGCTGCACGGGGAAAGTGAAGAGCAGCAAGAGCTTTCAGGGCTGGCAGCTTCCTTGTGGTAGAAGGAGCCAGAGGTTTGCCTTTTTGGAAAGGGCCTCTGCTGAAGGAAAGCATCATGAGCTGTAGCGCCTGTGGGAAAGCACAGATCCGCAGGGCTGTTGTGCCTGTGAATAGGCTGCACGGGGAAAGTGGAAAGCAGCAAGAGCTTTCAGGGCTGGCAGCTTCCCTGTGGGAGAAGGATCCAAATATTTGACATTTCGGAAAGAGACACTGCCGAGGACAGGCAGCATCAGCTATAGCTTTTGTGGGAAAGCACAGATCCGCAGGGCTGTTGTGCCTGTGAATAGGCTGCACGGGGAAAGTGAAAATCAGCAAGAGCTTTCAGGGCTGGCAGCTTCCCTGTGGGAGAAAGAGCTGGATGTTTCCTTTTCAGAAAGAGGCACTGCCGAGGACGGGCAGCGTGAGCTGTAGCATATGTGGGAAAGCACAGATCCGCAGGGCTGTTGTGCCTGTGAATAGGCTGCACGGGGAAAGTGAAAAGCAGCAAGAGCTTTCAGGGCTGGCAGCTTCCTTGTGGGAGAAGGAGCCAAATATTTGACATTTCGGAAAGAGACACTGCCGAGGACAGGCAGCATGAACTGTAGTTTCTGTGGGAAAGCCCAGATCCGCAGGGCTGTTGTGCCTGTGAATAGGCTGCAGAGGCAAAGTGAAAATCAGCAAGAGCTTTCAGGGCTGGCAGCTTCCCTGTGGGAGAAATAGCTGGATATTTCCCTTTCAGAAAGAGGCACTGCCGAGGACAGGCAGCATGAGCTGTTGCGTCTGTGGGAAAGCACAGATCCGCAGGGCTGTTGTGCCTGTGAATAGGCTGCACGGGGAAAGTGGAAAGCAGCAAGACCTTTCATGGCTGGCAGCTTCCCTGTGGGAGAAGGAGCCAAATATTTGACATTTCGGAAAGAGGCACTGCCGAGGACAGGCAGCATGAGCTGTAGCGCCTGTGGGAAAGCACAGATCCGCAGGGCTGTTGTGCCTGTGAATAGGCTGCACGGGGAAAGTGAAAATTAGCAAGAGCTTTCAGGGCTGGCAGCTTCCTTGTGGGAGAAGGAGCCAAATATTTGACATTGCGGAAAGAGACACTGCCGAGGACAGGCAGCATGAGCTGTAGCATATGTGGGAAAGCACAGATCCGCAGGGCTGTTGTGCCTGTGAATAGGCTGCACGCGGAAAGTCAAGAGCAGCAAGAGCTTTCAGGGCTGGCAGCTTCCTTGTGGGAGAAGGAGCCGGATGTTTCCCTTTCAGAAAGAGGCACTGCGGAGGACAGCCAGCATGAGCTGTAGCGTCTGTGGGAAAGCACAGATCCGCAGGGCTGTTTTGCCTGTGAATAAGCTGCACGGGGAAAGTGAAAAGGAGCAAGAGCTTTCAGGGCTGGCAGCTTCCCTGTGGGAGAAAGAGCCGGATGTTTCCCTTTCAGAAAGAGGCACTGCCGAGGACAGGCAGCATGATCTGTAGTGTCTGTGGGAAAGCACAGATCCGCAGGGCTGTTGTGCCTGTGAATAGGCTGCACGGGGAGGTGAAGAGGAGCAAGAGCTTTCAGGGCTGGCAGCTTCCCTGTGGGAGAAAGAGCCGGATATTTCCCTTTCAGAAAGAGGCACTGCCGAGGACAGGCAGCATGAGCTATAGCTTTTGTTGGAAAGCACAGATCTGCAGGGCTGTTGTGCCTGTGAATAGGCTGCACGGGGAAAGTGAAAATAAGCAAGAGCTTTCAGGGCTGGCAGCTTCCCTGTGGGAGAAAGAGCTGGATGTTTCCCTTTCAGAAAGAGACACTGCCGAGGACAGGCAGCATGAGCTGTAGCGCCTGTGGGAAAGCACAGATCCGCAGGGCTATTGTGCCTGTGAATAGGCTGCACGGGGAAAGTGAAAATCAGCAAGAGATTTCAGGGCTGGCAGTTTCCTTGTGGGAGAAAGAGCCGGATGTTGCCCTTTCAGAAAGAGGCACTGCCGAGGACAGGCAGCATGAGCTGTAGTGTCTGTGGGAAAGCACAGATCCGCAGGGCTGTTGTGCCTGTGAATAGGCTGCACGGGGAAAGTGAAAAGCAGCAAGAGCTTTCAGGGCTGGCAGCTTCCTTGTGGGAGAAGGAGCCAGAGGTTTGCCTTTTTGGAAAGGGCCTCTGCTGAAGGAAAGCATCATGAGCTGTAGCGCCTGTGGGAAAGCACAGATCCGCAGGGCTGTTGTGCCTGTGAATAGGCTGCACGGGGAAAGTGGAAAGCAGCAAGAGCTTTCATGGCTGGCAGCTTCCCTGTGGGAGAAGGATCCAAATATTTGACATATCGGAAAGAGACACTGCCGAGGACAGGCAGCATCAGCTATAGCTTTTGTGGGAAAGCACAGATCCGCAGGGCTGTTGTGCCTGTGAATAGGCTGCACGGGGAAAGTGAAAATCAGCAAGAGCTTTCAGGGCTGGCAGCTTCCCTGTGGGAGAAAGAGCCGGAGGTTTCCTTTTGAGAAAGAGGCACTGCCGAGGACAGGCAGCATGAACTGTAGTTTCTGTGGGAAAGCCCAGATCCACAGGGCTGTTGTGCATCTGAATAGGCTGCACGCGGAAAGTCAAGAGCAGCAAGAGCTTTCAGGGCTGGCAGCTTCCCTGTGGGAGAAATAGCCGGATGTTTCCCTTTCAGAAAGAGGCACTGCCGAGGACAGGCAGCATGAGCTGTAGCATCTGTGGGAATGCACAGATCCGCAGGGCTGTTGTGCCTGTGAATAGGCTGCACGGGGAGGTGAAGAGCAGCAAGAGCTCTCAGGGCTCGCAGCTTCCCTGTGGGACAAGGAGCCAAATATTTGACATTTCGCAAAGAGACACTGCCGAGGACAGGCAGCATCAGCTATAGCTTTTGTGGGGAAGCACAGATCCGGAGGGCTGTTGTACCTGTGAATAGGGTGCACGCGGAAAGTGAAGAGCAGCAAGAACTTTCAGGGCTGGCAGCTTCCCTGTGGGAGAAAGAGCCAGATGTTTCCCATTCAGAAAGAGGCACTGCCGAGGACAGGCATCATGAGCTGTAGCATCTGTGGGAAAGCACAGATCCGCAGGGCTGTTGTGCATGTGAATAGGCTGCACGGGGAAAGTGGAAAGCAGCAAGAGCTTTCAGGGCTGGCAGCTTCCCTGTGGGAGAAGGAGCCAAATATTTGACATTTCGGAAAGAAGCACTGCCGAGGACAGGCAGCATGAGCTGTAGCGCCTGTGGGAAAGCACAGATCCGCAGGGCTGTTGTGCCTGTGAATAGGCTGCATGGGAAAGTGAAAAGCAGCAAGAGCTTTCAGGGCTGGCAGCTTCCTTGTGGGAGAAAGAGCCGGATGTTTCCCTTTCAGAAAGAGGCACGGCCCAGGACAGGCAGCATGAGCTGTAGCGTCTGTGGGAAAGCACAGATCTGCAGGGCTGTTGTGCCTGTAAATAAGCTGCACGAGGAAAGTGAAAAGCAGCAAGAGCTTTCAGGGCTGGCAGCTTCCCTGTGGGAGAAAGAGCCGGACGTTTGCCTTTTCGGAAAGGGGCTCTGCCGAAGGAAAGCATCATGAGCTGTACCATCTGTGGGAATGCACAGATCCGCAGGGCTGTTGTGCCTGTGAATAGGCTGCACGGGGAGGTGAAGAGCAGCAAGAGCTTTCAGGGCTGGCAGCTTCCCTGTGGGAGAAATAGCCGGATGTTTCCCTTTCAGAAAGAGGCACGGCCCAGGACAGGCAGCATGAGCTGTAGCATATGTGGGAAAGCACAGATCCGCAGGGCTGTTGTGCCTGTGAATAGGCTGCACGGGGAAAGTGAAAAGCAGCAAGAGCTTTCAGGGCTGGCAGCTTCTTTGTGAGAGAAGGAGCCAGAGGTTTGCCTTTTTGGAAAGGGCCTCTGCTGAAGGAAAGCATCATGAGCTGTAGCGCCTGTGGGAAAGCACAGATCCGCAGGGCTGTTGTGCCTGTGAATAGGCTGCACGGGGAAAGTGAAAAGCAGCAAGAGCTTTCAGGGTTGGCAGCTTCCTTGTGGGAGAAGGAGCCAGAGTTTTGCCTTTTTGGAAAGGGCCTCTGCTGAAGGAAAGCATCATGAGCTGTAGCGCCTGTGGGAAAGCACAGATCCGCAGGGCTGTTGTGCCTGTGAATAGGCTGCATGGGAAAGTGAAAATCAGCAAGAGCTTTCAGGGCTGGCAGCTTCCTTGTGGGAGAAAGAGCCGGATGTTGCCCTTTCAGAAAGAGGCAGTGCGGAGGACAGGCAGCATGAGCTGTAGCGTCTGTGGGAAAGCACAGATCTGCAGGGCTGTTGTGCCTGTAAATAAGCTGCACGAGGAAAGTGAAAAGCAGCAAGAGCTTTCAGGGCTGGCAGCTTCCCTGTGGGAGAAGGAGCCAAATATTTGACATTTCGGAAGAGACACTGCCGAGGACAGGCAGCATGAGCTGTAGCGTCTGTCGGAAAGCACAGATCCGCAGGGCTGTTGTGCCTGTGAATAGGCTGCACGGGGAAAGTGAAAATCAGCAAGAGCTTTCAGGGCTGGCAGCTTCCCTGTGGGAGAAGGAGCCGGACTTTTGCCTTTTCGGAAAGAGGCACTGCCGAGGACAGGCAGCATGAGCTGTTGCGTCTGTGGGAAAGCACAGATCCGCAGGGCTGTTGTGCCTGTGAATAAGCTGCACGGGGAAAGTGAAAATCAGCAAGAGCTTTCAGGGCTGGCAGCTTCCCTGTGGGAGAAAGAGCCGGATGTTTCCCTTTCAGAAAGAGACACTGCCGAGGACAGGCAGCATGAGCTGTTGCGTCTGTGGGAAAGCACAGATCCGCAGGGCTGATGTGCCTGTGAATAGGCTGCACGGGGAAAGTGAAAATCAGCAAGAGCTTTCAGGGCTGGCAGCTTCCTTGTGGGAGAAGGAGCCAAATATTTGACATTTCGGAAAGAGACACTGCCGAGGACAGGCAGCATCAGCTATAGCTTTTGTGGGAAAGCACAGATCCGCAGGGCTGTTGTGCCTGTGAATAGGCTGCACGGGGAAAGTGAAGAGCAGCAAGAGCTTTCAGGGCTGGCAGCTTCCTTGTGGGAGAAGGAGCCAAATATTTGACATTTCGGAAGAGACACTGCCGAGGACAGGCAGCATGAGCTGTAGCGTCTGTCGGAAAGCACAGATCCGCAGGGCTGTTGTGCCTGTGAATAGGCTGCACGGGGAAAGTGGAAAGGAGCAAGAGCTTTCAGGGCTGGCAGCTTCCTTATGGGAGAAGGAGCCAAATATTTGACATTTCGGAAAGAGGCACTGCCGAGGACAGGCAGCATCAGCTATAGCTTTTGTGGGAAAGCACAGATCCGCAGGGCTGTTGTGCCTGTGAATAGGCTGCACGCGGAAAGTCAAGGGCAGCAAGAGCTTTCAGGGCTGGCAGCTTCCCTGTGGGAGAAAGAGCCGGATGTTTCCCTTTCAGAAAGAGGCACTGCCGAGGACAGGCAGCATGAGCTGTAGCGTCTGTGGGAAAGCACAGATCCGCAGGGCTGTTGTGCCTGTGAATAGGCTGCATGGGAAATTGAAAAGCAGCAAGAGCTTTCAGGGCTGGCAGCTTCCTTGTGGGAGAAAGAGCCGGATGTTTCCCTTTCAGAAAGAGGCACTGCGGAGGACAGGCAGCATGAGCTGTAGCGTCTGTGGGAAAGCACAGATCCGCAGGGCTGTTGTGCCTGTGAATAAGCTGCACGGGGAAAGTGAAAAGCAGCAAGAGCTTTCAGGGCTGGCAGCTTCCTTGTGGGAGAAGGAGCCAAATATTTGACATTTCGGAAAGACACACTGCCGAGGACAGGCAGCATGAGCTGTAGCTTTTGTGGGGAAGCACAGATCTGCAGGGCTGTTGTGCCTGTGAATAGGCTGCACGGGGAAAGTGAAGAGCAGCAAGAGCTTTTAGGGCTGGCAGCTTCCCTGTGGGAGAAAGAGCCGGATGTTTCCCTTTCAGAAAGAGGCACTGCCGAGGACAGGCAGCATGAGCTGTAGCGCCTGTGGGAAAGCACAGATCCGCAGGGCTGTTGTGCCTGTGAATAGGCTGCACGGGGAAAGTGAAAAGCAGCAAGAGCTTTCAGGGCTGGCAGCTTCCCTCTGGGAGAAAGAGCCGGATGTTTCCCTTTCAGAAAGAGGCACTGCCGAGGACAGGCAGCATGAGCTGTAGCATATGTGGGAAAGCACAGATCCGCAGGGCTGTTGTGCCTGTGAATAGGCTGCACGCGGAAAGTCCAGAGCAGCAAGAGCTTTCAGGGCTGGCAGCTTCCCTGTGGGAGAAGGAGCCAAATATTTGACATTTCGGAAAGAGACACTGCCGAGGACAGGCAGCATGAGCTGTAGCGTCTGTCGGAAAGCACAGATCCGCAGGGCTGTTGTGCCTGTGAATAGGCTGCACGGGGAAAGTGAAAATTAGCAAGAGCTTTCAGGGCTGGCAGCTTCCTTGTGGGAGAAGGAGCCAAATATTTGACATTGCGGAAAGAGACACTGCCGAGGACAGGCAGCATGAGCTGTAGCATATGTGGGAAAGCACAGATCCGCAGGGCTATTGTGCCTGTGAATAGGCTGCACGGGGAAAGTGAAAATCAGCAAGAGATTTCAGGGCTGGCAGTTTCCTTGTGGGAGAAAGAGCCGGATGTTGCCCTTTCAGAAAGAGGCACTGCCGAGGACAGGCAGCATGAGCTGTAGCATATGTGGGAAAGCACAGATCCGCAGGGCTGTTGTGCCTGTGAATAGGCTGCACGGGGAAAGTGAAAAGCAGCAAGAGCTTTCAGGGTTGGCAGCTTCCTTGTGGGAGAAGGAGCCAGAGTTTTGCCTTTTTGGAAAGGGCCTCTGCTGAAGGAAAGCATCATGAGCTGTAGCGCCTGTGGGAAAGCACAGATCCACAGGGCTGTTGTGCCTGAGAATAGGCTGCACGGGGAAAGTGGAAAGCAGCAAGAGCTTTCATGGCTGGCAGCTTCCCTGTGGGAGAAGGAGCCAAATATTTGACATTTCGGAAAGAGGCACTGCCGAGGACAGGCAGCATGAGCTGTAGCGCCTGTGGGAAAGCACAGATCCGCAGGGCTGTTGTGCCTGTGAATAGGCTGCACGGGGAAAGTGAAAATCAGCAAGAGATTTCAGGGCTGGCAGCTTCCTTGTGGGAGAAAGAGCCTGATGTTTCCCTTTCAGAAAGAGGCACTGCGGAGGACAGGCAGCATGAGCTGTTGCGTCTGTGGGAAAGCACAGATCCGCAGGGCTGTTGTGCCTGTGAATAGGCTGCACGGGGAGGTGAAGAGCAGCAAGAGCTTTTAGGGCTGGCAGCTTCTCTGTGGGAGAAAGAGCCGGATGTTTCCCTTTCAGAAAGAGGCACTGCCGAGGACAGGCAGCATGAGCTGTTGCGTCTGTGGGAAAGCACAGATCTGCAGGGCTGTTGTGCCTGTGAATAGGCTGCACGCGGAAAGTCAAGAGCAGCAAGAGCTTTCAGGGCTGGCAGCTTCCTTGTGGGAGAAGGAGCCGGATGTTTCCCTTTCAGAAAGAGGCACTGAGGAGGACAGCCAGCATGAGCTGTAGCGTCTGTGGGAAAGCACAGATCCGCAGGGCTGTTTTGCCTGTGAATAAGCTGCACGGGGAAAGTGAAAAGGAGCAAGAGCTTTCAGGGCTGGCAGCTTCCCTGTGGGAGAAGGAGCCAAATATTTGACATTTCGGAAAGACACACTGCCGAGGACAGGCAGCATGAGCTGTAGCTTTTGTGGGGAAGCACAGATCCGCAGGGCTGTTGTGCCTGTGAATAGGCTGCACGCGGAAAGTCAAGAGCAGCAAGAGCTTTCAGGGCTGGCAGCTTCCCTGTGGGAGAAAGAGCCGGATATTTCCCTTTCAGAAAGAGGCACTGCCGAGGACAGGCAGCATGAGCTGTAGCGTCTGTGGGAAAGCACAGATCCGCAGGGCTGTTGTGCCTGTGAATAGGCTGCACGCGGAAAGTCCAGAGCAGCAAGAGCTTTCAGGGCTGGCAGCTTCCCTGTGGGAGAAGGAGCCAAATATTTGACATTTCGGAAAGAGACACTGCCGAGGACAGGCAGCATGAGCTGTAGCTTTTGTGGGGAAGCACAGATCCGCAGGGCTGTTGTGCCTGTGAATAGGCTGCACGGGGAGGTGAAGAGCAGCAAGAGCTTTCAGGGCTGGCAGCTTCCTTGTGGGAGAAGGAGCCAAATATTTGACATTTCGGAAAGAGACACTGCCGAGGACAGGCAGCATCAGCTATAGCTTTTGTGGGAAAGCACAGATCCGCAGGGCTGTTGTGCCTGTGAATAGGCTGCACGGGGAAAGTGAAGAGCAGCAAGAGCTTTCAGGGCTGGCAGCTTCCTTGTGGGAGAAGGAGCCAAATATTTGACATTTCGGAAAGACACACTGCCGAGGACAGGCAGCATGAGCTGTAGCTTTTGTGGGGAAGCACAGATCCGCAGGGCTGTTTTGCCTGTAAATAGGCTGCACAGGGAAAGTGAATAGCAGCAAGAGCTTTTAGGGCTGGCAGCTTCCCTGTGGGGGAAAGAGCCGGATGTTTCCCTTTCAGAAAGAGGCACTGCCGAGGACAGGCAGCATGAGCTGTAGCTTTTGTGGGAAAGCACAGATCCACAGGGCTGTTGTGCCTGTGAATAGGCTGCACAGGGAAAGTGAAAATCAGCAAGAGCTTTCAGGGCTGGCAGCTTCCCTGTGGGAGAAAGAGCCGGATGTTTCCCTTTCAGAAAGAGGCACTGCCGAGGACAGGCAGCATGAGCTGTAGCTTTTGTGGGGAAGCACAGATCCGCAGGGCTGTTGTGCCTGTGAATAGGCTGCACGGGGAGGTGAAGAGCAGCAAGAGCTTTCAGAGCTGGCAGCTTCCTTGTGGGAGAAAGAGCCGGATGTTTCCCTTTCAGAAAGAGGCACTGCGGAGGACAGGCAGCATGAGCTGTAGCGTCTGTGGGAAAGCACAGATCTGCAGGGCTGTTGTGCCTGTAAATAAGCTGCACGAGGAAAGTGAAAAGCAGCAAGAGCTTTCAGGGCTGGCAGCTTCCCTGTGGGAGAAATAGCCGGATATTTCCCTTTCAGAAAGAGGCACTGCCGAGGACAGGCAGCATGAGCTGTAGTGTCTGTGAGAAAGAACAGATCCACAGGGCTGTTGTGCCTGTGAATAGGCTGCACGCGGAAAGTCCAGAGCAGCAAGAGCTTTCAGGGCTGGCAGCTTCCCTGTGGGAGAAGGAGCCAAATATTTGACATTTCGGAAAGAGACACTGCCGAGGACAGGCAGCATGAGCTGTAGCTTTTGTGGGGAAGCACAGATCCGCAGGGCTGTTGTGCCTGTGAATAGGCTGCACGGGGAAAGTGAAGAGCAGCAAGAGCTTTCAGGGCTGGCAGCTTCCTTGTGGGAGAAGGAGCCAAATATTTGACATTTCGGAAGAGACACTGCCGAGGACAGGCAGCATGAGCTGTAGCGTCTGTCGGAAAGCACAGATCCGCAGGGCTGTTGTGCCTGTGAATAGGCTGCACGGGGAAAGTGAAAATCAGCAAGAGCTTTCAGGGCTGGCAGCTTCCCTGTGGGAGAAGGAGCTGGACGTTTGCCTTTTCGGAAAGGGGCTCTGCCGAAGGAAAGCATCAGGAGCTGTAGCATATGTGGGAAAGCACAGATCCGCAGGGCTGTTGTGCCTGTGAATAGGCTGCACGGGGAAAGTGAAAACCAGCAAGAGCTTTCAGGGCTCGCAGCTTCCCTGTGGGAGAAAGAGCCGGATGTTTCCCTTTCAGAAAGAGGCACTGCCGAGGACAGGCAGCATGAGCTGTAGCGTCTGTGGGAAAGCACAGATCCGCAGGGCTGTTGTGCCTGTGAATAGGCTGCACAGGGAAAGTGAAAATCAGCAAGAGCTTTTAGGGCTGGCAGCTTCCCTGTGGGAGAAAGAGCCGGATGTTTCCCTTTCAGAAAGAGACACTGCCGAGGACAGGCAGCATGAGCTGTAGCTTTTGTGGGAAAGCACAGATCCGCAGGGCTGTTGTGCCTATGAATAGGCTGCACGGGGAAAGTGAAAATCAGCAAGAGCTTTCAGGGCTGGCAGCTTCCCTGTGGGAGAAGGAGCCAAATATTTGACATTTCGGAAAGAGACACTGCCGAGGACAGGCAGCATCAGCTATAGCTTTTGTGGGAAAGCACAGATCCGCAGGGCTGTTGTGCCTGTGAATAGGCTGCACCCGGAAATTCAAGAGCAGCTAGAGCTTTCAGGGCTGGCAGCTTCCTTGTGGGAGAAAGAGCCGGATGTTTCCCTTTCAGAAAGAGGCACTGCGGAGGACAGGCAGCATGAGCTGTAGTGTCTGTGGGAAAGCACAGATCCGCAGGGCTGTTGTGCCTGTGAATAGGCTGCACAGGGAAAGTGAAAATCAGCAAGAGCTTTCAGGGCTGGCAGCTTCCCTCTGGGAGAAGGAGCCAAATATTTGACATTTCGGAAAGACACACTGCCGAGGACAGGCAGCATGAGCTGTAGCTTTTGTGGGGAAGCACAGATCCGCAGGGCTGTTGTGCCTGTGAATAGGCTGCACGGGGAAAGTGAAGAGCAGCAAGAGCTTTTAGGGCTGGCAGCTTCCCTGTGGGAGAAAGAGCCGGATGTTTCCCTTTCAGAAAGAGGCACTGCCGAGGACAGGCAGCATGAGCTGTAGTGTCTGTGAGAAAGAACAGATCCGCAGGGCTGTTGTGCCTGTGAATAGGCTGCACGGGGAAAGTGAAAAGCAGCAAGAGCTTTCAGGGCTGGCAGCTTCCCTGTGGGAGAAAGAGCCGGATGTTTCCCTTTCAGAAAGAGGCACTGCCGAGGACAGGCAGCATGAGCTGTAGCGTCTGTGGGAAAGCACAGATCCGCAGGGCTGTTGTGCCTGTGAATAGGCTGCATGGGGAGGTGAGGAGCAGCAAGAGCTTTCAGGGCTGGCAGCTTCCCTCTGGGAGAAAGAGCCGGATGTTTCCCTTTCAGAAAGAGGCACTGCCGAGGACAGGCAGCATGATCTGTAGCATATGTGGGAAAGCACAGATCCGCAGGGCTGTTGTGCCTGTGAATAGGCTGCACGGGGAAAGTGAAAAGCAGCAAGAGCTTTCAGGGCTGGCAGCTTCCCTGTGGGAGAAAGAGCCGGATGTTTCCCTTTCAGAAAGAGGCACTGCCGAGGACAGGCAGCATGAGCTGTAGCGTCTGTGGGAAAGCACAGATCCGCAGGGCTGTTGTGCCTGTGAATAGGCTGCACGGGGAGGTGAAGAGCAGCAAGAGCTTTCAGGGCTGGCAGCTTCCCTCTGGGAGAAAGAGCCGGATGTTTCCCTTTCAGAAAGAGGCACTGCGGAGGACAGGCAGCATGAGCTGTAGCGTCTGTGGGAATGCACAGATCCGCAGGGCTGTTGTGCCTGTGAATAGGCTGCACGGGGAAAGTGAAAAGCAGCAGAGCTTTCAGGGCTGGCAGCTTCCCTGTGGGTGAAAGAGCCGGATGCTTCCCTTTCAGAAATAGGCACTGCCGAGGACAGGCAGCATGAGCTGTAGCATATGTGGGAAAGCACAGATCCGCAGGGCTGTTGTGCCTGTGAATAGGCTGCACAGGGAAAGTGAAAATCAGCAAGAGCTTTCAGGGCTGGCAGCTTCCCTGTGGGAGAAAGAGCCGGATGTTTCCCTTTCAGAAAGAGGCACTGCCGAGGACAGGCAGCATGAGCTGTAGCTTTTGTGGGAAAGCACAGATCCGCAGGGCTGTTGTGCCTGTGAATAGGCTGCACGGGGAAAGTGAAAAGCAGCAAGAGCTTTCAGGGCTGGCAGCTTCCCTGTGGGAGAAAGAGCCGGATGTTTCCCTTTCAGAAAGAGGCACTGCCGAGGACAGGCAGCATGAGCTGTAGCGTCTGTGGGAAAGCACAGATCCGCAGGGCTGTTGTGCCTGTGAATAGGCTGCACGGGGAGGTGAAGAGCAGCAAGAGCTTTCAGGGCTGGCAGCTTCCCTCTGGGAGAAAGAGCCGGATGTTTCCCTTTCAGAAAGAGGCACTGCCGAGGACAGGCAGCATGAGCTGTAGCGTCTGTGGGAATGCACAGATCCGCAGGGCTGTTGTGCCTGTGAATAGGCTGCACGGGGAAAGTGAAAAGCAGCAGAGCTTTCAGGGCTGGCAGCTTCCCTGTGGGTGAAAGAGCCGGATGTTTCCCTTTCAGAAATAGGCACTGCCGAGGACAGGCAGCATGAGCTGTAGCATATGTGGGAAAGCACAGATCCGCAGGGCTGTTGTGCCTGTGAATAGGCTGCACAGGGAAAGTGAAAATCAGCAAGAGCTTTCAGGGCTGGCAGCTTCCCTGTGGGAGAAAGAGCCGGATGTTTCCCTTTCAGAAAGAGGCACTGCCGAGGACAGGCAGCATGAGCTGTAGTTTCTGTGGGAAACCACAGATCCGCAGGGCTGTTGTGCCTGTGAATAGGCTGCACGGGGAAAGTGAAGAGCAGCAAGAGCTTTCAGGGCTGGCAGCTTCCTTGTGGGAGAAGGAGCCAAATATTTGACATTTCAGAAAGAGACACTGCCGAGGACAGGCAGCATGAGCTGTAGTTTCTGTGGGAAATCACAGATCCGCAGGGCTGTTGTGCCTGTGAATAGGCTGCACGCGGAAAGTGAAAATCAGCAAGAGCTTTCAGGGCTGGCAGCTTCCCTCTGGGAGAAAGAGCCGGATGTTTCCCTTTCAGAAAGAGGCACTGCCGAGGACAGGCAGCATGAGCTGTTGCGTCTGTGGGAAAGCACAGATCCGCAGGGCTGTTGTGCCTGTGAATAGGCTGCACAGGGAAAGTGAAAATCAGCAAGAGCTTTCAGGGCTGGCAGCTTCCCTGTGGGAGAAAGAGCCGGATGTTTCCCTTTCAGAAAGAGGCACTGCCGAGGACAGGCAGCATGAGCTGTAGCGTATGTGGGAAAGCACAGATCCGCAGGGCTGTTGTGCCTGTGAATAGGCTGCACGGGGAAAGTGAAGAGCAGAAAGAGCTTTCAGGGCTGGCAGCTTCCTTGTAGGAGAAGGAGCCAAATATTTGACATTTCGGAAAGACACACTGCCGAGGACAGGCAGCATGAGCTCTAGCATATGTGGGAAAGCACAGATCCGCAGGGCTGTTGTGCCTGTGAATAGGCTGCACGCGGAAAGTCAAGAGGAGCAAGAGCTTTCAGGACTGGCAGCTTCCCTGTGGGAGAAGGAGCCAAATATTTGACATTTCGGAAAGACACACTGCCGAGGACAGGCAGCATGAGCTGTAGCTTTTGTGGGGAAGCACAGATCCGCAGGGCTGTTGTGCCTGTAAATAGGCTGCACGGGGAAAGTGAATAGCAGCAAGAGCTTTTAGGGCTGGCAGCTTCCCTGTGGGAGAAAGAGCCGGATGTTTCCCTTTCAGAAAGAGGCACTGCCTAGGACAGGCAGCATGAGCTGTAGTGTCTGTGGGAAAGCACAGATCCGCAGGGCTGTTGTGCCTGTGAATAGGCTGCACAGGGAAAGTGAAAATCAGCAAGAGCTTTCAGGGCTGGCAGCTTCCTTGTGGGAGAAAGAGCCGGATGTTTCCCTTTCAGAAAGAGGCACTGCCGAGGACAGGCAGCATGAGCTGTAGCGTCTGTGGGAAAGCACAGATCTGCAGGGCTGTTGTGCCTGTAAATAAGCTGCACGGGGAAAGTGAAAAGCAGCAAGAGCTTTCAGGGCTGGCAGCTTCCTTGTGGGAGAAGGAGCCAAATATTTGACATTTCGCAAGAGACACTGCCGAGGACAGGCAGCATGAGCTGTAGCGTCTGTCGGAAAGCACAGATCCGCAGGGCTGTTGTGCCTGTGAATAGGCTGCACGGGGAAAGTGAAAATCAGCAAGAGCTTTCAGGGCTGGCAGCTTCCCTGTGGGAGAAGGAGCTGGACGTTTGCCTTTTCGGAAAGGGGCTCTGCCGAAGGAAAGCATCAGGAGCTGTAGCATATGTGGGAAAGCACAGATCCGCAGGGCTGTTGTGCCTGTGAATAGGCTGCACGGGGAAAGTGAAAACCAGCAAGAGCTTTCAGGGCTCGCAGCTTCCCTGTGGGAGAAAGAGCCGGATGTTTCCCTTTCAGAAAGAGGCACTGCCGAGGACAGGCAGCATGAGCTGTAGCGTCTGTGGGAAAGCACAGATCCGCAGGGCTGTTGTGCCTGTGAATAGGCTGCACAGGGAAAGTGAAAATCAGCAAGAGCTTTCAGGGCTGGCAGCTTCCCTGTGGGAGAAGGAGCCAAATACTTGACATTTCGGAAAGAGACACTGACGAGGACAGGCAGCATTAGCTATAGCTTTTGTGGGAAAGCACAGATCCGCAGGGCTGTTGTGCCTGTGAATAGCCTGCACCCGGAAATTCAAGAGCAGCAAGAGCTTTCAGGGCTGGCAGCTTCCCTGTGGGAGAAAGAGCCGGATGTTTCCCTTTCAGAAAGAGGCACTGCCGAGGACAGGCAGCATGAGCTGTAGCGTCTGTGGGAAAGCACAGATCCGCAGGGCTGTTGTGCCTGTGAATAGGCTGCACGCGGAAAGTCAAGAGGAGCAAGAGCTTTCAGGACTGGCAGCTTCCCTGTGGGAGAAGGAGCCAAATATTTGACATTTCGGAAAGACACACTGCCGAGGACAGGCAGCATGAGCTGTAGCTTTTGTGGGGAAGCACAGATCCGCAGGGCTGTTGTGCCTGTAAATAGGCTGCACGGGGAAAGTGAATAGCAGCAAGAGCTTTTAGGGCTGGCAGCTTCCCTGTGGGAGAAAGAGCCAAATATTTGACATTTCGGAAAGAGACACTGCCGAGGACAGGCAGCATCAGCTATAGCTTTTGTGGGAAAGCACAGATCCGCAGGGCTGTTGTGCCTGTGAATAGGCTGCACCGGAAAGTCAAGAGCAGCAAGAGCTTTCAGGGCTGGCAGCTTCCCTGTGGGAGAAGGAGCCGGACGTTTGCCTTTTCGGAAAGGGGCTCTGCCGAAGGAAAGCATCATGAACTGTAGCATATGTGGGAAAGCACAGATACGCAGGGCTGTTGTGCCTGTGAATAGGCTGCACGCGGAAACTCAAGAGTAGCAAGAGGTTTCAGGGCTGGCAGCTTCCTTGTGGGAGAAGGAGCCAAATATTTGACTTTTCGGAAAGACACACTGCCGAGGACAGGCAGCATGAGCTGTAGCTTTTGTTGGAAAGCACAGATCCGCAGGGCTGTTGTGCCTGTGAATAGGCTGCATGGGAAAGTGAAAATCAGCAAGAGCTTTCAGGGCTGGCAGCTTCCTTGTGGGAGAAAGAGCCGGATGTTTCCCTTTCAGAAAGAGGCACTGCGGAGGACAGGCAGCATGAGCTGTAGCTTTTGTGGGGAAGCACAGATCCGCAGGGCTGTTGTGCCTGCGGGGAGGTGAAGAGCAGCAAGAGCTTTCAGGGCTGGCAGCTTCCTTGTGGGAGAAGGAGCCAAATATTTGACATTGCGGAAAGAGGCACTGCGGAGGACAGGCAGCATGAGTTGTAGCGTCTGTGGGAAAGCACAGATCCGCAGGGCTGTTGTGCCTGTGAATAGGCTGCACGCGGAAAGTCCAGAGCAGTAAGAGCTTTCAGGGCTGGCAGCTTCCCTGTGGGAGAAGGAGCCAAATATTTGACATTTCGGAAAGAGACACTGCCGAGGACAGGCAGCATGAGCTGTAGCGTCTGTCGGAAAGCACAGATCCGCAGGGCTGTTGTGCCTGTGAATAGGCTGCACAGGGAGGTGAAGAGCAGCAAGAGCTTTCAGGGCTGGCAGCTTCCTTGTGGGAGAAGGAGCCAAATATTTGACATTTCGGAAAGAGGCACTGCCGAGGACAGGCAGCATCAGCTATAGCTTTTGTGGGAAAGCACAGATCCGCAGGGCTGTTGTGCCTGTGAATAGGCTGCACGGGGAAAGTGAAGAGCAGCAAGAGCTTTCAGGGCTGGCAGCTTCCTTGTGGGAGAAGGAGCCAAATATTTGACATTTCGGAAGAGACACTGCCGAGGACAGGCAGCATGAGCTGTAGCGTCTGTCGGAAAGCACAGATCCGCAGGGCTGTTGTGCCTGTGAATAGGCTGCACGGGGAAAGTGAAAATCAGCAAGAGCTTTCAGGGCTGGCAGCTTCCCTGTGGGAGAAAGAGCCGGATGTTTCCCTTTCAGAAAGAGGCACTGCCGAGGACAGGCAGCATGAGCTGTAGCATATGTGGGAAAGCACAGATCCGCAGGGCTGTTGTGCCTGTGAATAGGCTGCACGCGGAAAGTCAAGAGGAGCAAGAGCTTTCAGGACTGGCAGCTTCCCTGTGGGAGAAGGAGCCAAATATTTGACATTTCGGAAAGACACACTGCCGAGGACAGGCAGCATGAGCTGTAGCTTTTGTGGGGAAGCACAGATCCGCAGGGCTGTTGTGCCTGTAAATAGGCTGCACGGGGAAAGTGAATAGCAGCAAGAGCTTTTAGGGCTGGCAGCTTCCCTGTGGGAGAAAGACCCGGATGTTTCCCTTTCAGAAAGAGGCACTGCCGAGGACAGGCAGCATGAGCTGTAGCATATGTGGGAAAGCACAGATCCGCAGGGCTGTTGTGCCTGTGAATAGGCTGCACAGGGAAAGTGAAAATCAGCAAGAGCTTTCAGGGCTGGCAGCTTCCCTGTGGGAGAAGGAGCCAAATATTTGACAT
Source organism: Necrosyrtes monachus (assembly GCA_037953605.1). Lineage (NCBI taxonomy): Eukaryota > Metazoa > Chordata > Aves > Accipitriformes > Accipitridae > Necrosyrtes > Necrosyrtes monachus. Next base: position 32,866 of record JAZGTQ010000559.1, read on the forward strand.
TTCGGAAAGACACACTGCCGAGGACAGGCAGCATGAGCTGTAGCTTTTGTGGGGAAGCACAGATACGCATGGCTGTTGTGCCTGTGAATAGGCTGCACGGGGAGGTGAAGAGCAGCAAGAGCTTTCAGGGCTGGCAGCTTCCTTGTGGGAGAAAGAGCCGGATGTTTCCCTTTCAGAAAGAGGCACTGCGGAGGACAGGCAGCATGAGCTGTAGCTTTTGTGGGAAAGCACAGATCTGCAGGGCTGTTGTGCCTGTAAATAAGCTGCACGAGGAAAGTGAAAAGCAGCAAGAGCTTTCAGGGCTGGCAGCTTCCCTGTGGGAGAAAGAGCCGGACGTTTGCCTTTTCGGAAAGGGGCACTGCCGAGGACAGGCAGCATGAGCTGTAGCGTCTGTGGGAATGCACAGATCCGCAGGGCTGTTGTGCCTGTGAATAGGCTGCACGGGGAAAGTGAAAATCAGCAAGAGCTTTCAGGGCTGGCAGCTTCCCTGTGGGAGAAAGAGCCGGATGTTTCCCTTTCAGAAAGAGGCACTGCCGAGGACAGGCAGCATGAGCTGTAGCGTCTGTGGGAAAGCACAGATCCGCAGGGCTGTTGTGCCTGTGAATAGGCTGCATGGGAAAGTGAAAATCAGCAAGAGCTTTCAGGGCTGGCAGCTTCCTTGTGGGAGAAAGAGCCGGATGTTTCCCTTTCAGAAAGAGGCACTGCGGAGGACAGGCAGCATGAGCTGTAGCTTTTGTGGGGAAGCACAGATCCGCAGGGCTGTTGTGCCTGTGAATAGGCTGCACGGGGAAAGTGAAAATCAGCAAGAGCTTTCAGGGCTGGCAGCTTCCTTGTGGGAGAAGGAGCCAAATATTTGACATTTCGGAAAGAGACACTGCCGAGGACAGGCAGCATCAGCTATAGCTTTTGTGGGTATGCACATATCCGCAGGGCTGTTGTGCCTGTGAATAGGCTGCACGGGGAAAGTGAAAATCAGCAAGAGCTTTCAGGGCTGGCAGCTTCCTTGTGGGAGAAGGAGCCAAATATTTGACATTTCGGAAAGAAACACTGCCGAGGACAGGCAGCATCAGCTATAGCTTTTGTGGGAAATCACAGATCCGCAGGGCTGTTGTGCCTGTGAATAGGCTGCACCCGGAAATTCAAGAGCAGCAAGAGCTTTCAGGGCTGGCAGCTTCCCTGTGGGAGAAAGAGCCGGATGTTTCCCTTTCAGAAAGAGACACTGCCGAGGACAGGCAGCATGAGCTGTAGCTTTTGTGGGGAAGCACAGATCCGCAGGGCTGTTGTGCCTGTGAATAGGCTGCACAGGGAAAGTGAAAATCAGCAAGACCTTTCAGGGCTGGCAGCTTCCCTGTGGGAGAAAGAGCCGGATGTTTCCCTTTCAGAAAGAGACACTGCCGAGGACAGGCAGCATGAGCTGTAGCATATGTGGGAAAGCACAGATCCGCAGGGCTGTTGTGCCTGTGAATAGGCTGCACGGGGAAAGTGAAAAGCAGCAAGAGCTTTCAGGGCTGGCAGCTTCCTTGTGGGAGAAGGAGCCAAATATTTGACATTTCGGAAAGAGACACTGCCGAGGACAGGCAGCATCAGCTATAGCTTTTGTGGGAAAGCACAGATCCGCAGGGCTGTTGTGCCTGTGAATAGGCTGCACCCGGAAAGTGAAAATCAGCAAGAGCTTTCAGGGCTGGCAGCTTCCTTGTGGGAGAAAGAGCCGGATGTTTCCCTTTCAGAAAGAGGCACTGCCGAGGACAGGCAGCATGAGCTGTAGCTTTTGTGGGGAAGCACAGATCCGCAGGGCTGTTGTGCCTGTGAATAGGCTGCACAGGGAAAGTGAAGAGCAGCAAGAGCTTTCAGGGCTGGCAGCTTCCTTGTGGGAGAAGGAGCCAAATATTTGACATTTCGGAAGAGACACTGCCGAGGACAGGCAGCATGAGCTGTAGCGTCTGTCGGAAAGCACAGATCCGCAGGGCTGTTGTGCCTGTGAATAGGCTGCACGGGGAAAGTGAAGAGCAGCAAGAGCTTTCAGGGCTGGCAGCTTCCTTGTGGGAGAAAGAGCCGGATGTTTCCCTTTCAGAAAGAGGCACTGCGGAGGACAGGCAGCATGAGCTGTAGCGTCTGTGGGAAAGCACAGATCTGCAGGGCTGTTGTGCCTGTAAATAAGCTGCACGAGGAAAGTGAAAAGCAGCAAGAGCTTTCAGGGCTGGCAGCTTCCCTGTGGGAGAAAGAGCCGGACGTTTGCCTTTTCGGAAAGGGGCTCTGCCGAAGGAAAGCATCATGAGCTGTAGCATATGTGGGAAAGCACAGATCCGCAGGGCTGTTATGCCTGTGAATAGGCTGCACAGGGAAAGTGAAAATCAGCAAGAGCTTTCAGGGCTGGCAGCTTCCCTGTGGGAGAAAGAGCCGGATGTTCCCCTTTCAGAAAGAGGCACTGCCGAGGACAGGCAGCATGAGCTGTAGTGTCTGTGAGAAAGAACAGATACGCATGGCTGTTGTGCCTGTGAATAGGCTGCACGGGGAAAGTGAAAAGCAGCAAGAGCTTTCAGGGCTGGCAGCTTCCCTGTGGGTGAAAGAGCCGGATGTTTCCCTTTCAGAAAGAGGCACTGCCGAGGACAGGCAGCGTGAGCTGTAGCATATGTGGGAAAGCACAGATCCGCAGGGCTGTTGTGCCTGTGAATAGGCTGCACAGGGAAAGTGAAAATCAGCAAGAGCTTTCAGGGCTGGCAGCTTCCCTGTGGGAGAAAGAGCCGGATGTTTCCCTTTCAGAAAGAGGCACTGCCGAGGACAGGCAGCATGAGCTGTAGCATATGTGGGAAAGCACAGATCCGCAGGGCTGTTGTGCCTGTGAATAGGCTGCACGCGGAAAGTCAAGAGGAGCAAGAGCTTTCAGGACTGGCAGCTTCCCTGTGGGAGAAGGAGCCAAATATTTGACATTTCGGAAAGACACACTGCCGAGGACAGGCAGCATGAGCTGTAGCTTTTGTGGGGAAGCACAGATCTGCAGGGCTGTTGTGCCTGTAAATAGGCTGCACGGGGAAAGTGAATAGCAGCAAGAGCTTTTAGGGCTGGCAGCTTCCCTGTGGGAGAAAGACCCGGATGTTTCCCTTTCAGAAAGAGGCACTGCCGAGGACAGGCAGCATGAGCTGTAGCATATGTGGGAAAGCACAGATCCGCAGGGCTGTTGTGCCTGTGAATAGGCTGCACAGGGAAAGTGAAAATCAGCAAGAGCTTTCAGGGCTGGCAGCTTCCCTGTGGGAGAAGGAGCCAAATATTTGACATTTCGGAAAGACACACTGCCGAGGACAGGCAGCATGAGCTGTAGCTTTTGTGGGGAAGCACAGATCCGCAGGGCTGTTGTGCCTGTGAATAGGCTGCACGGGGAGGTGAAGAGCAGCAAGAGCTTTCAGGGCTGGCAGCTTCCTTGTGGGAGAAAGAGCCGGATGTTTCCCTTTCAGAAAGAGGCACTGCGGAGGACAGGCAGCATGAGCTGTAGCTTTTGTGGGAAAGCACAGATCTGCAGGGCTGTTGTGCCTGTAAATAAGCTGCACGAGGAAAGTGAAAAGCAGCAAGAGCTTTCAGGGCTGGCAGCTTCCCTGTGGGAGAAAGAGCCGGACGTTTGCCTTTTCGGAAAGGGGCACTGCCGAGGACAGGCAGCATGAGCTGTAGCATATGTGGGAATGCACAGATCCGCAGGGCTGTTGTGCCTGTGAATAGGCTGCACGGGGAAAGTGAAAATCAGCAAGAGCTTTCAGGGCTGGCAGCTTCCCTGTGGGAGAAAGAGCCGGATGTTTCCCTTTCAGAAAGAGGCACTGCCGAGGACAGGCAGCATGAGCTGTAGCGTCTGTGGGAAAGCACAGATCCGCAGGGCTGTTGTGCCTGTGAATAGGCTGCATGGGAAAGTGAAAATCAGCAAGAGCTTTCAGGGCTGGCAGCTTCCTTGTGGGAGAAAGAGCCGGATGTTTCCCTTTCAGAAAGAGGCACTGCGGAGGACAGGCAGCATGAGCTGTAGCTTTTGTGGGGAAGCACAGATCCGCAGGGCTGTTGTGCCTGTGAATAGGCTGCACGGGGAAAGTGAAAATCAGCAAGAGCTTTCAGGGCTGGCAGCTTCCTTGTGGGAGAAGGAGCCAAATATTTGACATTTCGGAAAGAGACACTGCCGAGGACAGGCAGCATCAGCTATAGCTTTTGTGGGTATGCACATATCCGCAGGGCTGTTGTGCCTGTGAATAGGCTGCACGCGGAAAGTGAAAAGCAGCAAGAGCTTTCAGGGCTGGCAGCTTCCTTGTGGGAGAAGGAGCCAAATATTTGACATTGCGGAAAGAGGCACTGCGGAGGACAGGCAGCATGAATTGTAGCATATGTGGGAAAGCACAGATCTGCAGGGCTGTTGTGCCTGTGAATAGGCTGCACGCGGAAAGTCAAGAGCAGCAAGAGCTTTCAGGACTGGCAGCTTCCTTGTGGGAGAAGGAGCCAAATATTTGACATTGCGGAAAGAGACACTGCCGAGGACAGGCAGCATGAGCTGTTGCGTCTGTGGGAAAGCACAGATCCGCAGGGCTGTTGTGCCTGTGAATAAGCTGCAGGGGAAAGTGAAAAGGAGCAAGAGCTTTCAGGGCTGGCAGCTTCCTTGTGGGAGAAGGAGCCAGAGGTTTGCCTTTTTGGAAAGGGCCTCTGCTGAAGGAAAGCATCATGAGCTGTAGCGCCTGTGGGAAAGCACAGATCCGCAGGGCTGTTGTGCCTGTGAATAGGCTGCACGGGGAAAGTGAAAAGCAGCAAGAGCTTTCAGGGTTGGCAGCTTCCTTGTGGGAGAAGGAGCCAGAGTTTTGCCTTTTTGGAAAGGGCCTCTGCTGAAGGAAAGCATCATGAGCTGTAGCGCCTGTGGGAAAGCACAGATCCACAGGGCTTTTGTGCCTGAGAATAGGCTGCACGGGGAAAGTGGAAAGCAGCAAGAGCTTTCATGGCTGGCAGCTTCCCTGTGGGAGAAGGAGCCAAATATTTGACATTTCGGAAAGAGGCACTGCCGAGGACAGGCAGCATGAGCTGTAGCGCCTGTGGGAAAGCACAGATCAGCAGGGCTGTTGTGCCTGTGAATAGGCTGCACGCGGAAATTCAAGAGCAGCAAGAGCTTTCAGGGCTGGTAGCTTCCCTGTGGGAGAAAGAGCCGGATGTTTCCCTTTCAGAAAGAGGCACTGCCGAGGACAGGCAGCATGATCTGTAGCATATGTTGGAAAGCACAGATCCGCAGGGCTGTTGTGCCTGTGAATAGGCTGCACGCGGAATGTCAAGAGCAGCAAGAGCTTTCAGGGCTGGCAGCTTCCCTGTGGGAGAAGGAGCCAAATATTTGACATTTCGGAAAGACACACTGCCGAGGACAGGCAGCATGAGCTGTAGCTTTTGTGCGGAAGCACAGATCCGCAGGGCTGTTGTGCCTGTGAATAGGCTGCACGGGGAAAGTGAAAAGCAGCAAGAGCTTTCAGGGCTGGCAGCTTCCCTGTGGGAGAAATAGCCGGATATTTCCCTTTCAGAAACAGGCACTGACGAGGACAGGCAGCATGAGCTGTAGCTTTTGTGGGAAAGCACAGATCCGCAGGGCTGTTGTGCCTGTGAATAGGCTGCACGCGGAAAGTCCAGAGCAGCAAGAGCTTTCAGGGCTGGCAGCTTCCCTGTGGGAGAAGGAGCCAAATATTTGACATTTCGGAAAGACACACTGCCGAGGACAGGCAGCATGAGCTGTAGCTTTTGTGGGGAAGCACAGATCCGCAGGGCTGTTGTGCCTGTGAATAGGCTGCACGGGGAGGTGAAGAGCAGCAAGAGCTTTCAGGGCTGGCAGCTTCCCTGTGGGAGAAGGAGCCGGACGTTTGCCTTTTCGGAAAGAGGCACTGCCGAGGACAGGCAGCATGAGCTGTTGCGTCTGTGGGAAAGCACAGATCCGCAGGGCTGTTGTGCCTGTGAATAGGCTGCACGGGGAAAGTGAAAATCAGCAAGAGCTTTCAGGGCTGGCAGCTTCCCTGTGGGAGAAAGAGCCGGAGGTTTCCTTTTCAGAAAGAGGCACTGCCGAGGACGGGCAGCATGAGCTGTAGCATATGTGGGAAAGCACAGATCCGCAGGGCTGTTGTGCCTGTGAATAGGCTGCACGGGGAAAGTGAAAAGCAGCAAGAGCTTTCAGGGTTGGCAGCTTCCTTGTGGGAGAAGGAGCCAGAGTTTTGCCTTTTTGGAAAGGGCCTCTGCTGAAGGAAAGCATCATGAGATGTAGCGCCTGTGGGAAAGCACAGATCCACAGGGCTGTTGTGCCTGAGAATAGGCTGCACGGGGAAAGTGGAAAGCAGCAAGAGCTTTCATGGCTGGCAGCTTCCCTGTGGGAGAAGGAGCCAAATATTTGACATTTCGGAAAGAGGCACTGCCGAGGACAGGTAGCATGAGCTGTAGCTTTTGTGGGGAAGCACAGATCCGCAGGGCTGTTGTGCCTGTGAATAGGCTGCACGCGGAAAGTCAAGAGCAGCAAGAGCTTTCAGGGCTGGCAGCTTCCCTGTGGGAGAAAGAGCCGGATATTTCCCTTTCAGAAAGAGGCACTGCCGAGGACAGGCAGCATGAGCTGTAGCTTTTGTGGGAAAGCACAGATCCGCAGGGCTGTTGTGCCTGTGAATAGGCTGCACGCGGAAAGTCCAGAGCAGCAAGAGCTTTCAGGGCTGGCAGCTTCCCTGTGGGAGAAGGAGCCAAATATTTGACATTACGGAAAGAGACACTGCCGAGGACAGGCAGCATGAGCTGTAGCTTTTGTGGGGAAGCACAGATCCGCAGGGCTGTTGTGCCTGTGAATAGGCTGCACGGGGAGGTGAAGAGCAGCAAGAGCTTTCAGGGCTGGCAGCTTCCTTGTGGGAGAAGGAGCCAAATATTTGACATTTCGGAAAGAGACACTGCCGAGGACAGGCAGCATCAGCTATAGCTTTTGTGGGAAAGCACAGATCCGCAGGGCTGTTGTGCCTGTGAATAGGCTGCACGGGGAAAGTGAAGAGCAGCAAGAGCTTTCAGGGCTGGCAGCTTCCTTGTGGGAGAAGGAGCCAAATATTTGACGTTTCGGAAGGCACACTGCCGAGGACAGGCAGCATGAGCTGTAGCTTTTGTGGGAAAGCACAGATCCGCAGGGCTGTTGTGCCTGTGAATAGGCTGCACGGGGAGGTGAAGAGCAGCAAGAGCTTTCAGGGCTGGCAGCTTCCCTGTGGGAGAAAGAGCCGGATGTTTCCCTTTCAGAAAGAGGCACTGCCGAGGACAGGCAGCATGAGCTGTAGCGTCTGTGGGAATGCACAGATCCGCAGGGCTGTTGTGCCTGTGAATAGGCTGCACGGGGAAAGTGAAAAGCAGCAAGAGCTTTCAGGGCTGGCAGCTTCCCTGTGGGTGAAAGAGCCGGATGTTTCCCTTTCAGAAATAGGCACTGCCGAGGACAGGCAGCATGAGCTGTAGCATATGTGGGAAAGCACAGATCCGCAGGGCTGTTGTGCCTGTGAATAGGCTGCACAGGGAAAGTGAAAATCAGCAAGAGCTTTCAGGGCTGGCAGCTTCCCTGTGGGAGAAAGAGCCGGATGTTTCCCTTTCAGAAAGAGGCACTGCCGAGGACAGGCAGCATGAGCTGTAGCTTTTGTGGGAAAGAACAGATCCGCAGGGCTGTTGTGCCTGTGAATAGGCTGCACGCGGAAAGTCAAGAGGAGCAAGAGCTTTCAGGACTGGCAGTTTCCCTGTGGGAGAAGGAGCCAAATATTTGACATTTCGGAAAGACACACTGCCGAGGACAGGCAGCATGAGCTGTAGCTTTTGTGGGGAAGCACAGATCCGCAGGGCTGTTGTGCCTGTAAATAGGCTGCACGGGGAAAGTGAATAGCAGCAAGAGCTTTTAGGGCTGGCAGCTTCCCTGTGGGAGAAAGAGCCGGATGTTTCCCTTTCAGAAAGAGGCACTGCCGAGGACAGGCAGCATGAGCTGTAGCATATGTGGGAAAGCACAGATCCGCAGGGCTGTTGTGCCTGTGAATAGGCTGCACAGGGAAAGTGAAAATCAGCAAGAGCTTTCAGGGCTGGCAGCTTCCCTGTGGGAGAAGGAGCCAAATATTTGACATTTCGGAAAGACACACTGCCGAGGACAGGCAGCATGAGCTGTAGCTTTTGTGGGGAAGCACAGATCCGCAGGGCTGTTGTGCCTGTAAATAGGCTGCACGGGGAAAGTGAATAGCAGCAAGAGCTTTTAGGGCTGGCAGCTTCCCTGTGGGAGAAAGAGCCGGATGTTTCCCTTTCAGAAAGAGGCACTGCCTAGGACAGGCAGCATGAGCTGTTGCGTCTGTGGGAAAGCACAGATCCGCAGGGCTGTTGTGCCTGTGAATAGGCTGCACGGGGAAAGTGAATAGCAGCAAGAGCTTTTAGGGCTGGCAGCTTCCCTGTGGGAGAAAGAGCCGGATGTTTCCCTTTCAGAAAGAGGCACTGCCGAGGACAGGCAGCATGAGCTGTAGCATATGTGGGAAAGCACAGATCCGCAGGGCTGTTGTGCCTGTGAATAGGCTGCACAGGGAAAGTGAAAATCAGCAAGAGCTTTCAGGGCTGGCAGCTTCCCTGTGGGAGAAGGAGCCAAATATTTGACATTTCGGAAAGACACACTGCCGAGGACAGGCAGCATGAGCTGTAGCTTTTGTGGGGAAGCACATATCCGCAGGGCTGTTGTGCCTGTGAATAGGCTGCACGAGGAAAGTGAAAAGCAGCAAGAGCTTTCAGGGCTGGCAGCTTCCCTGTGGGAGAAAGAGCCGGACGTTTGCCTTTTCGGAAAGGGGCTCTGCCGAAGGAAAGCATCATGAGCTGTAGCATATGTGGGAAAGCACAGATCCGCAGGGCTGTTGTGCCTGTGAATAGGCTGCACAGGGAAAGTGAAAATCAGCAAGAGCTTTCAGGGCTGGCAGCTTCCCTGTGGGAGAAAGAGCCGGATGTTCCCCTTTCAGAAAGAGGCACTGCCGAGGACAGGCAGCATGAGCTGTAGCATCTGTGGGAAAGCACAGATCCGCAGGGCTGTTGTGCCTGTGAATAGGCTGCACAGGGAAAGTGAAAATCAGCAAGAGCTTTCAGGGCTGGCAGCTTCCCTGTGGGAGAAGGAGCCGGATGTTTCCCTTTCAGAAAGAGGCACTGCCGAGGACAGGCAGCATGAGCTGTAGCATATGTGGGAAAGCACAGATCCGCAGGGCTGTTGTGCCTGTGAATAGGCTGCACAGGGAAAGTGAAAATCAGCAAGAGCTTTCAGGGCTGGCAGCTTCCCTGTGGGAGAAGGAGCCAAATATTTGACATTTCGGAAAGACACACTGCCGAGGACAGGCAGCATGAGCTGTAGCGTCTGTGGGAAAGCACAGATCTGCAGGGCTGTTGTGCCTGTAAATAAGCTGCACGAGGAAAGTGAAAAGCAGCAAGAGCTTTCAGGGCTGGCAGCTTCCTTGTGTGAGAAGGAGCCAAATATTTGACATTTCGGAAGAGACACTGCCGAGGACAGGCAGCATGAGCTGTTGCGTCTGTGGGAAAGCACAGATCCGCAGGGCTCTTGTGCCTGTGAATAGGCTGCACGGGGAAAGTGAAAATCAGCAAGAGCTTTCAGGGCTGGCAGCTTCCCTGTGGGAGAAGGAGCCGGATGTTTCCCTTTCAGAAAGAGGCACTGCCGAGGACAGGCAGCATGAGCTGTAGCATATGTGGGAAAGCACAGATCCGCAGGGCTGTTGTGCCTGTGAATAGGCTGCACAGGGAAAGTGAAAATCAGCAAGAGCTTTCAGGGCTGGCAGCTTCCCTGTGGGAGAAGGAGCCAAATATTTGACATTTCGGAAAGACACACTGCCGAGGACAGGCAGCATGAGCTGTAGCGTCTGTGGGAAAGCACAGATCTGCAGGGCTGTTGTGCCTGTAAATAAGCTGCACGAGGAAAGTGAAAAGCAGCAAGAGCTTTCAGGGCTGGCAGCTTCCTTGTGGGAGAAGGAGCCAAATATTTGACATTTCGGAAGAGACACTGCCGAGGACAGGCAGCATGAGCTGTAGCGTCTGTCGGAAAGCACAGATCCGCAGGGCTGTTGTGCCTGTGAATAGGCTGCACGGGGAAAGTGAAAAGCAGCAAGAGCTTTCAGGGCTGGCAGCTTCCCTGTGGGAGAAGGAGCTGGACGTTTGCCTTTTCGGAAAGGGGCTCTGCCGAAGGAAAGCATCAGGAGCTGTAGCATATGTGGGAAAGCACAGATCCGCAGTGCTGTTGTGCCTGTAAATAGGCTGCACGGGGAAAGTGAAAATCAGCAAGAGCTTTTAGGGCTGGCAGCTTCCCTGTGGGAGAAAGAGCCGGATGTTTCCCTTTCAGAAAGAGGCACTGCCGAGGACAGGCAGCGTGAGCTGTAGCATATGTGGGAAAGCACAGATCCGCAGGGCTGTTGTGCCTGTGAATAGGCTGCACAGGGAAAGTGAAAATCAGCAAGAGCTTTCAGGGCTGGCAGCTTCCCTGTGGGAGAAAGAGCCGGATGTTTCCCTTTCAGAAAGAGGCACTGCCGAGGACAGGCAGCATGAGCTGTAGCATATGTGGGAAAGCACAGATCCGCAGGGCTGTTGTGCCTGTGAATAGGCTGCACGCGGAAAGTCAAGAGGAGCAAGAGCTTTCAGGACTGGCAGCTTCCCTGTGGGAGAAGGAGCCAAATATTTGACATTTCGGAAAGACACACTGCCGAGGACAGGCAGCATGAGCTGTAGCTTTTGTGGGGAAGCACAGATCCGCAGGGCTGTTGTGCCTGTAAATAGGCTGCACGGGGAAAGTGAATAGCAGCAAGAGCTTTTAGGGCTGGCAGCTTCCCTGTGGGAGAAAGACCCGGATGTTTCCCTTTCAGAAAGAGGCACTGCCGAGGACAGGCAGCATGAGCTGTAGCATATGTGGGAAAGCACAGATCCGCAGGGCTGTTGTGCCTGTGAATAGGCTGCACAGGGAAAGTGAAAATCAGCAAGAGCTTTCAGGGCTGGCAGCTTCCCTGTGGGAGAAGGAGCCAAATATTTGACATTTCGGAAAGACACACTGCCGAGGACAGGCAGCATGAGCTGTAGCTTTTGTGGGGAAGCACAGATCCGCAGGGCTGTTGTGCCTGTGAATAGGCTGCACGGGGAAAGTGAAGAGCAGCAAGAGCTTTCAGGGCTGGCAGCTTCCTTGTGGGAGAAAGAGCCGGATGTTTCCCTTTCAGAAAGAGGCACTGCCGAGGACAGGCAGCATGAGCTGTAGCTTTTGTGGGAAAGCACAGATCTGCAGGGCTGTTGTGCCTGTAAATAAGCTGCACGAGGAAAGTGAAAAGCAGCAAGAGCTTTCAGGGCTGGCAGCTTCCCTGTGGGAGAAAGAGCCGGACGTTTGCCTTTTCGGAAAGGGGCACTGCCGAGGACAGGCAGCATGAGCTGTAGCGTCTGTGGGAATGCACAGATCCGCAGGGCTGTTGTGCCTGTGAATAGGCTGCACGGGGAAAGTGAAAATCAGCAAGAGCTTTCAGGGCTGGCAGCTTCCCTGTGGGAGAAAGAGCCGGATGTTTCCCTTTCAGAAAGAGGCACTGCCGAGGACAGGCAGCATGAGCTGTAGCGTCTGTGGGAAAGCACAGATCCGCAGGGCTGTTGTGCCTGTGAATAGGCTGCATGGGAAAGTGAAAATCAGCAAGAGCTTTCAGGGCTGGCAGCTTCCTTGTGGGAGAAAGAGCCGGATGTTTCCCTTTCAGAAAGAGGCACTGCCGAGGACAGGCAGCATGAGCTGTAGCTTTTGTGGGGAAGCACAGATCCGCAGGGCTGTTGTGCCTGTGAATAGGCTGCACGGGGAAAGTGAAAATCAGCAAGAGCTTTCAGGGCTGGCAGCTTCCTTGTGGGAGAAGGAGCCAAATATTTGACATTTCGGAAAGAGACACTGCCGAGGACAGGCAGCATCAGCTATAGCTTTTGTGGGTATGCACATATCCGCAGGGCTGTTGTGCCTGTGAATAGGCTGCACGCGGAAAGTGAAAAGCAGCAAGAGCTTTCAGGGCTGGCAGCTTCCTTGTGGGAGAAGGAGCCAAATATTTGACATTGCGGAAAGAGGCACTGCGGAGGACAGGCAGCATGAATTGTAGCATATGTGGGAAAGCACAGATCTGCAGGGCTGTTGTGCCTGTGAATAGGCTGCACGCGGAAAGTCAAGAGCAGCAAGAGCTTTCAGGACTGGCAGCTTCCTTGTGGGAGAAGGAGCCAAATATTTGACATTGCGGAAAGAGACACTGCCGAGGACAGGCAGCATGAGCTGTTGCGTCTGTGGGAAAGCACAGATCCGCAGGGCTGTTGTGCCTGTGAATAAGCTGCAGGGGAAAGTGAAAAGGAGCAAGAGCTTTCAGGGCTGGCAGCTTCCTTGTGGGAGAAGGAGCCAGAGGTTTGCCTTTTTGGAAAGGGCCTCTGCTGAAGGAAAGCATCATGAGCTGTAGCGTGTGTGGGAAAGCACAGATCCGCAGGGCTGTTGTGCCTGTGAATAGGCTGCACGGGGAAAGTGAAAAGCAGCAAGAGCTTTCAGGGTTGGCAGCTTCCTTGTGGGAGAAGGAGCCAGAGTTTTGCCTTTTTGGAAAGGGCCTCTGCTGAAGGAAAGCATCATGAGCTGTAGCGCCTGTGGGAAAGCACAGATCCACAGGGCTGTTGTGCCTGAGAATAGGCTGCACGGGGAAAGTGGAAAGCAGCAAGAGCTTTCATGGCTGGCAGCTTCCCTGTGGGAGAAGGAGCCAAATATTTGACATTTCGGAAAGAGGCACTGCCGAGGACAGGCAGCATGAGCTGTAGCGCCTGTGGGAAAGCACAGATCAGCAGGGCTGTTGTGCCTGTGAATAGGCTGCACGCGGAAATTCAAGAGCAGCAAGAGCTTTCAGGGCTGGTAGCTTCCCTGTGGGAGAAAGAGCCGGATGTTTCCCTTTCAGAAAGAGGCACTGCCGAGGACAGGCAGCATGATCTGTAGCATATGTTGGAAAGCACAGATCCGCAGGGCTGTTGTGCCTGTGAATAGGCTGCACGCGGAATGTCAAGAGCAGCAAGAGCTTTCAGGGCTGGCAGCTTCCCTGTGGGAGAAGGAGCCAAATATTTGACATTTCGGAAAGACACACTGCCGAGGACAGGCAGCATGAGCTGTAGCTTTTGTGGGAAAGCACAGATCCGCAGGGCTGTTGTGCCTGTGAATAGGCTGCACGGGGAGGTGAAGAGCAGCAAGAGCTTTCAGGGCTGGCAGCTTCCCTGTGGGAGAAGGAGCCAAATATTTGACATTTCGGAAAGACACACTGCCGAGGACAGGCAGCATGAGCTGTAGCTTTTGTGGGGAAGCACAGATCCGCAGGGCTGTTGTGCCTGTGAATAGGCTGCACGGGGAGGTGAAGAGCAGCAAGAGCTTTCAGGGCTGGCAGCTTCCCTGTGGGAGAAGGAGCCGGACGTTTGCCTTTTCGGAAAGAGGCACTGCCGAGGACAGGCAGCATGAGCTGTTGCGTCTGTGGGAAAGCACAGATCCGCAGGGCTGTTGTGCCTGTGAATAGGCTGCACGGGGAAAGTGAAAATCAGCAAGAGCTTTCAGGGCTGGCAGCTTCCCTGTGGGAGAAAGAGCCGGAGGTTTCCTTTTCAGAAAGAGGCACTGCCGAGGACGGGCAGCATGAGCTGTAGCATATGTGGGAAAGCACAGATCCGCAGGGCTGTTGTGCCTGTGAATAGGCTGCACGGGGAAAGTGAAAAGCAGCAAGAGCTTTCAGGGTTGGCAGCTTCCTTGTGGGAGAAGAAGCCAGAGTTTTGCCTTTTTGGAAAGGGCCTCTGCTGAAGGAAAGCATCATGAGATGTAGCGCCTGTGGGAAAGCACAGATCCACAGGGCTGTTGTGCCTGAGAATAGGCTGCACGGGGAAAGTGGAAAGCAGCAAGAGCTTTCATGGCTGGCAGCTTCCCTGTGGGAGAAGGAGCCAAATATTTGACATTTCGGAAAGAGGCACTGCCGAGGACAGGTAGCATGAGCTGTAGCTTTTGTGGGGAAGCACAGATCCGCAGGGCTGTTGTGCCTCTGAATAGGCTGCACGCGGAAAGTCAAGAGCAGCAAGAGCTTTCAGGGCTGGCAGCTTCCCTGTGGGAGAAAGAGCCGGATATTTCCCTTTCAGAAAGAGGCACTGCCGAGGACAGGCAGCATGAGCTGTAGCTTTTGTGGGAAAGCACAGATCCGCAGGGCTGTTGTGCCTGTGAATAGGCTGCACGCGGAAAGTCCAGAGCAGCAAGAGCTTTCAGGGCTGGCAGCTTCCCTGTGGGAGAAGGAGCCAAATATTTGACATTACGGAAAGAGACACTGCCGAGGACAGGCAGCATGAGCTGTAGCTTTTGTGGGGAAGCACAGATCCGCAGGGCTGTTGTGCCTGTGAATAGGCTGCACGGGGAGGTGAAGAGCAGCAAGAGCTTTCAGGGCTGGCAGCTTCCTTGTGGGAGAAGGAGCCAAATATTTGACATTTCGGAAAGAGACACTGCCGAGGACAGGCAGCATCAGCTATAGCTTTTGTGGGAAAGCACAGATCCGCAGGGCTGTTGTGCCTGTGAATAGGCTGCACGGGGAAAGTGAAGAGCAGCAAGAGCTTTCAGGGCTGGCAGCTTCCTTGTGGGAGAAGGAGCCAAATATTTGACATTTCGGAAGGCACACTGCCGAGGACAGGCAGCATGAGCTGTAGCTTTTGTGGGAAAGCACAGATCCGCAGGGCTGTTGTGCCTGTGAATAGGCTGCACGGGGAGGTGAAGAGCAGCAAGAGCTTTCAGGGCTGGCAGCTTCCCTGTGGGAGAAAGAGCCGGATGTTTCCCTTTCAGAAAGAGGCACTGCCGAGGACAGGCAGCATGAGCTGTAGCGTCTGTGGGAATGCACAGATCCGCAGGGCTGTTGTGCCTGTGAATAGGCTGCACGGGGAAAGTGAAAAGCAGCAAGAGCTTTCAGGGCTGGCAGCTTCCCTGTGGGTGAAAGAGCCGGATGTTTCCCTTTCAGAAATAGGCACTGCCGAGGACAGGCAGCATGAGCTGTAGCATATGTGGGAAAGCACAGATCCGCAGGGCTGTTGTGCCTGTGAATAGGCTGCACAGGGAAAGTGAAAATCAGCAAGAGCTTTCAGGGCTGGCAGCTTCCCTGTGGGAGAAAGAGCCGGATGTTTCCCTTTCAGAAAGAGGCACTGCCGAGGACAGGCAGCATGAGCTGTAGCTTTTGTGGGAAAGAACAGATCCGCAGGGCTGTTGTGCTTGTGAATAGGCTGCACGCGGAAAGTCAAGAGGAGCAAGAGCTTTCAGGACTGGCAGTTTCCCTGTGGGAGAAGGAGCCAAATATTTGACATTTCGGAAAGACACACTGCCGAGGACAGGCAGCATGAGCTGTAGCTTTTGTGGGGAAGCACAGATCCGCAGGGCTGTTGTGCCTGTAAATAGGCTGCACGGGGAAAGTGAATAGCAGCAAGAGCTTTTAGGGCTGGCAGCTTCCCTGTGGGAGAAAGAGCCGGATGTTTCCCTTTCAGAAAGAGGCACTGCCTAGGACAGGCAGCATGAGCTGTTGCGTCTGTGGGAAAGCACAGATCCGCAGGGCTGTTGTGCCTGTGAATAGGCTGCACGGGGAAAGTGAATAGCAGCAAGAGCTTTTAGGGCTGGCAGCTTCCCTGTGGGAGAAAGAGCCGGATGTTTCCCTTTCAGAAAGAGGCACTGCCGAGGACAGGCAGCATGAGCTGTAGCATATGTGGGAAAGCACAGATCCGCAGGGCTGTTGTGCCTGTGAATAGGCTGCACAGGGAAAGTGAAAATCAGCAAGAGCTTTCAGGGCTGGCAGCTTCCCTGTGGGAGAAGGAGCCAAATATTTGACATTTCGGAAAGACACACTGCCGAGGACAGGCAGCATGAGCTGTAGCTTTTGTGGGGAAGCACAGATCCGCAGGGCTGTTGTGCCTGTAAATAGGCTGCACGGGGAAAGTGAATAGCAGCAAGAGCTTTTAGGGCTGGCAGCTTCCCTGTGGGAGAAAGAGCCGGATGTTTCCCTTTCAGAAAGAGGCACTGCCTAGGACAGGCAGCATGAGCTGTTGCGTCTGTGGGAAAGCACAGATCCGCAGGGCTGTTGTGCCTGTGAATAGGCTGCACGGGGAAAGTGAATAGCAGCAAGAGCTTTTAGGGCTGGCAGCTTCCCTGTGGGAGAAAGAGCCGGATGTTTCCCTTTCAGAAAGAGGCACTGCCGAGGACAGGCAGCATGAGCTGTAGCATATGTGGGAAAGCACAGATCCGCAGGGCTGTTGTGCCTGTGAATAGGCTGCACAGGGAAAGTGAAAATCAGCAAGAGCTTTCAGGGCTGGCAGCTTCCCTGTGGGAGAAGGAGCCAAATATTTGACATTTCGGAAAGACACACTGCCGAGGACAGGCAGCATGAGCTGTAGCTTTTGTGGGGAAGCACATATCCGCAGGGCTGTTGTGCCTGTGAATAGGCTGCACGGGGAGGTGAAGAGCAGCAAGAGCTTTCAGGGCTGGCAGCTTCCTTGTGGGAGAAAGAGCCGGATGTTTCCCTTTCAGAAAGAGGCACTGCGGAGGACAGCCAGCATGAGCTGTAGCGTCTGTGGGAAAGCACAGATCTGCAGGGCTGTTGTGCCTGTAAATAAGCTGCACGAGGAAAGTGAAAAGCAGCAAGAGCTTTCAGGGCTGGCAGCTTCCCTGTGGGAGAAAGAGCCGGACGTTTGCCTTTTCGGAAAGGGGCTCTGCCGAAGGAAAGCATCATGAGCTGTAGCATATGTGGGAAAGCACAGATCCGCAGGGCTGTTGTGCCTGTGAATAGGCTGCACAGGGAAAGTGAAAATCAGCAAGAGCTTTCAGGGCTGGCAGCTTCCCTGTGGGAGAAAGAGCCGGATGTTCCCCTTTCAGAAAGAGGCACTGCCGAGGACAGGCAGCATGAGCTGTAGTGTCTGTGAGAAAGAACAGATACGCATGGCTGTTGTGCCTGTGAATAGGCTGCACGGGGAAAGTGAAAAGCAGCAAGAGCTTTCAGGGCTGGCAGCTTCCCTGTGGGTGAAAGAGCCGGATGTTTCCCTTTCAGAAAGAGGCACTGCCGAGGACAGGCAGCATGAGCTGTAGCATATGTGGGAAAGCACAGATCCGCAGGGCTGTTGTGCCTGTGAATAGGCTGCACAGGGAAAGTGAAAATCAGCAAGAGCTTTCAGGGCTGGCAGCTTCCCTGTGGGAGAAAGAGCCGGATGTTTCCCTTTCAGAAAGAGGCACTGCCGAGGACAGGCAGCATGAGCTGTAGCATATGTGGGAAAGCACAGATCCGCAGGGCTGTTGTGCCTGTGAATAGGCTGCACGCGGAAAGTCAAGAGGAGCAAGAGCTTTCAGGACTGGCAGCTTCCCTGTGGGAGAAGGAGCCAAATATTTGACATTTCGGAAAGACACACTGCCGAGGACAGGCAGCATGAGCTGTAGCTTTTGTGGGGAAGCACAGATCCGCAGGGCTGTTGTGCCTGTAAATAGGCTGCACGGGGAAAGTGAATAGCAGCAAGAGCTTTTAGGGCTGGCAGCTTCCCTGTGGGAGAAAGAGCCGGATGTTTCCCTTTCAGAAAGAGGCACTGCCTAGGACAGGCAGCATGAGCTGTTGCGTCTGTGGGAAAGCACAGATCCGCAGGGCTGTTGTGCCTGTGAATAGGCTGCACGGGGAAAGTGAAAATCAGCAAGAGCTTTCAGGGCTGGCAGCTTCCCTGTGGGAGAAAGAGCCGGATGTTTCCCTTTCAGAAAGAGGCACTGCCGAGGACAGGCAGCATGAGCTGTAGCATATGTGGGAAAGCACAGATCCGCAGGGCTGTTGTGCCTGTGAATAGGCTGCACAGGGAAAGTGAAAATCAGCAAGAGCTTTCAGGGCTGGCAGCTTCCCTGTGGGAGAAGGAGCCAAATATTTGACATTTCGGAAAGACACACTGCCGAGGACAGGCAGCATGAGCTGTAGCTTTTGTGGGGAAGCACAGATCCGCAGGGCTGTTGTGCCTGTGAATAGGCTGCACGGGGAGGTGAAGAGCAGCAAGAGCTTTCAGGGCTGGCAGCTTCCTTGTGGGAGAAAGAGCCGGATGTTTCCCTTTCAGAAAGAGGCACTGCGGAGGAGAGGCAGCATGAGCTGTAGCGTCTGTGGGAAAGCACAGATCTGCAGGGCTGTTGTGCCTGTAAATAAGCTGCACGAGGAAAGTGAAAAGCAGCAAGAGCTTTCAGGGCTGGCAGCTTCCCTGTGGGAGAAAGAGCCGGACGTTTGCCTTTTCGGAAAGGGGCACTGCCGAGGACAGGCAGCATGAGCTGTAGCGTCTGTGGGAATGCACAGATCCGCAGGGCTGTTGTGCCTGTGAATAGGCTGCACGGGGAAAGTGAAAATCAGCAAGAGCTTTCAGGGCTGGCAGCTTCCCTGTGGGAGAAAGAGCCGGAGGTTTCCCTTTCAGAAAGAGGCACTGCCGAGGACAGGCAGCATGAGCTGTAGCATATGTGGGAAAGCACAGATACGCAGGGCTGTTGTGCCTGTGAATAGGCTGCACGGGGAAAGTGGAAAGCAGCAAGAGCTTTCATGGCTGGCAGCTTCCCTGTGGGAGAAGGAGCCAAATACTTGACATTGCGGAAAGAGACACTGCCGAGGACAGGCAGCATGAGCTGTAGCGCCTGTGGGAAAGCACAGATCCGCAGGGCTGTTGTGCCTGAGAATAGGCTGCACGGGGAAAGTGGAAAGCAGCAAGAGCTTTCATGGCTGGCAGCTTCCCTGTGGGAGAAGGAGCCAAATATTTGACATTTCGGAAAGAGGCACTGCCGAGGACAGGCAGCATGAGCTGTAGCGTCTGTGGGAAAGCACAGATCCGCAGGACTGTTGTGCCTGTGAATAGGCTGCATGGGAAAGTGAAAAGCAGCAAGAGCTTTCAGGGGTGGCAGCTTCCCTGTGGGAGAAGGAGCCGAACGTTTGCCTTTTCGGAAAGGGGCTCTGCCGAAGGAAAGCATCATGAGCTGTAGCGTCTGTGGGAAAGCACAGATCAGCAGGGCTGTTGTGCCTGTGAATAGGCTGCACAGGGAAAGTGAAAAGCAGCAAGAGCTTTACAGGGCTGGCAGCTTCCTTGTGGGAGAAAGAGCCTGATGTTTCCCTTTCAGAAAGAGGCACTGCGGAGGACAGGCAGCATGAGCTGTAGCGTCTGTGGGAAAGCACAGATCCGCAGGGCTGTTGTGCCTGTGAATAAGCTGCACGGGGAAAGTGAAAAGCAGCAAGAGCTTTCAGGGCTGGCAGCTTCCCTGTGGGAGAAGGAGCCGGATGTTTCCCTTTCAGAAAGAGACACTGCCGAGGACAGGCAGCATGAGCTGTAGCTTTTGTGGGGAAGCACAGATCCGCAGGGCTGTTGTGCCTGTAAATAGGCTGCACGGGGAAAGTGAATAGCAGCAAGAGCTTTTAGGGCTGGCAGCTTCCCTGTGGGAGAAAGAGCCGGATGTTTCCCTTTCAGAAAGAGGCACTGCCTAGGACAGGCAGCATGAGCTGTTGCGTCTGTGGGAAAGCACAGATCCGCAGGGCTGTTGTGCCTGTGAATAGGCTGCACGGGGAAAGTGAAAAGCAGCAAGAGCTTTCAGGGCTGGCAGCTTCCCTGTGGGAGAAAGAGCCGGATGTTTCCCTTTCAGAAAGAGGCACTGCCGAGGACAGGCAGCATGAGCTGTAGCATATGTGGGAAAGCACAGATCCGCAGGGCTGTTGTGCCTGTGAATAGGCTGCACAGGGAAAGTGAAAATCAGCAAGAGCTTTCAGGGCTGGCAGCTTCCCTGTGGGAGAAGGAGCCAAATATTTGACATTTCGGAAAGACACACTGCCGAGGACAGGCAGCATGAGCTGTAGCTTTTGTGGGGAAGCACATATCCGCAGGGCTGTTGTGCCTGTGAATAGGCTGCACGGGGAGGTGAAGAGCAGCAAGAGCTTTCAGGGCTGGCAGCTTCCTTGTGGGAGAAAGAGCCGGATGTTTCCCTTTCAGAAAGAGGCACTGCGGAGGACAGGCAGCATGAGCTGTAGCGTCTGTGGGAAAGCACAGATCCGCAGGGCTGTTGTGCCTGTGAATAAGCTGCACGGGGAAAGTGAAAAGCAGCAAGAGCTTTCAGGGCTGGCAGCTTCCCTGTGGGAGAAGGAGCCGGATGTTTCCCTTTCAGAAAGAGACACTGCCGAGGACAGGCAGCATGAGCTGTAGCGCCTGTGGGAAAGCACAGATCCGCAGGGCTGTTGTGCCTGTGAATAGGCTGCACAGGGAAAGTGAAAATCAGCAAGAGCTTTCAGGGCTGGCAGCTTCCCTGTGGGAGAAAGAGCCGGATGTTTCCCTTTCAGAAAGAGACACTGCCGAGGACAGGCAGCATGAGCTGTAGTGTCTGTGGGAAAGCACAGATCCGCAGGGCTGTTGTGCCTGTGAATAGGCTGCACGGGGAAAGTGAAAAGCAGCAAGAGCTTTCAGGGCTGGCAGCTTCCCTGTGGGAGCAAGAGCCGGATGTTTCCCTTTCAGAAAGAGGCACTGCCGAGGACAGGCAGCATGAGCTGTAGTGTCTGTGGGAAAGCACAGATCCGCAGGGCTGTTGTGCCTGTGAATAGGCTGCACGGGGAAAGTGAAAAGGAGCAAGAGCTTTCAGGGCTGGCAGCTTCCTTGTGAGAGAAGGAGCCAGAGGTTTGCCTTTTTCAAAGGGCCTCTGCTGAAGGAAATCATCATGAGCTGTAGCGCCTGTGGGAAAGCACAGATCCGCAGGGCTGTTGTGCCTGTGAATAGGCTGCATGGGAAAGTGAAAATCAGCAAGAGCTTTCAGGGCTGGCAGCTTCCTTGTGGGAGAAAGAGCCGGATGTTTCCCTTTCAGAAAGAGGCACTGCCGAGGACAGGCAGCATGAGCTGTAGCGTCTGTGGGAAAGCACAGATCTGCAGGGCTGTTGTGCCTGTAAATAAGCTGCACGAGGAAAGTGAAAATCAGCAAGAGCTTTCAGGGCTGGCAGCTTCCTTGTGGGAGAAGGAGCCAAATATTTGACATTTCGGAAAGAGACACTGCCGAGGACAGGCAGCATGAGCTATAGCTTTCTGGGAAACCACAGATGCGCAGGGCTGTTGTGCCTGTGAATAGGCTGCACGGGGAGGTGAAGAGCAGCAAGAGCTTTCATGGCTGGCAGCTTCCCTGTGGGAGAAGGAGCCAAATATTTGACATTTCGGAAAGAGACACTGCCGAGGACAGGCAGCATGAGCTGTAGCTTTTGTGGGAAAGCACAGATCCGCAGTGCTGTTGTGCCTGTGAATAGGCTGCACGGGGAAAGTGAAAAGCAGCAAGAGCTTTCAGGGCTGGCAGCTTCCCTGTGGGAGAAAGAGCCGGATGTTTCCCTTTCAGAAAGAGGCACTGCCGAGGACAGGCAGCATGAGCTGTAGCGTCTGTGGGAAAGCACAGATCCGCAGGGCTGTTGTGCCTGTTAATAAGCTGCACGGGGAAAGTGAAAAGGAGCAAGAGCTTTCAGGGCTGGCAGCTTCCCTGTGGGAGAAGGAGCCGGACGTTTGCCTTTTCGGAAAGGGGCTCTGCCGAAGGAAAGCATCATGAGCTGTAGCATATGTGGGAAAGCACAGATCCGCAGGGCTGTTGTGCCTGTGAATAGGCTGCACGGGGAAAGTGAATAGCAGCAAGAGCTTTTAGGGCTGGCAGCTTCCCTGTGGGAGAAAGAGCCGGATGTTTCCCTTTCAGAAAGAGGCACTGCCGAGGACAGGCAGCATGAGCTGTAGCATATGTGGGAAAGCACAGATCCGCAGGGCTGTTGTGCCTGTGAATAGGCTGCACGCGGAAAGTCAAGAGGAGCAAGAGCTTTCAGGACTGGCAGCTTCCCTGTGGGAGAAGGAGCCAAATATTTGACATTTCGGAAAGACACACTGCCGAGGACAGGCAGCATGAGCTGTAGCTTTTGTGGGGAAGCACAGATCCGCAGGGCTGTTGTGCCTGTAAATAGGCTGCACGGGGAAAGTGAATAGCAGCAAGAGCTTTTAGGGCTGGCAGCTTCCCTGTGGGAGAAAGACCCGGATGTTTCCCTTTCAGAAAGAGGCACTGCCGAGGACAGGCAGCATGAGCTGTACCATATGTGGGAAAGCACAGATCCGCAGGGCTGTTGTGCCTGTGAATAGGCTGCACAGGGAAAGTGAAAATCAGCAAGAGCTTTCAGGGCTGGCAGCTTCCCTGTGGGAGAAGGAGCCAAATATTTGACATTTCGGAAAGACACACTGCCGAGGACAGGCAGCATGAGCTGTAGCTTTTGTGGGGAAGCACAGATCCGCAGGGCTGTTGTGCCTGTGAATAGGCTGCACGGGGAGGTGAAGAGCAGCAAGAGCTTTCAGGGCTGGCAGCTTCCTTGTGGGAGAAAGAGCCGGATGTTTCCCTTTCAGAAAGAGGCACTGCGGAGGACAGGCAGCATGAGCTGTAGCTTTTGGCGGAAAGCACAGATCTGCAGGGCTGTTGTGCCTGTAAATAAGCTGCACGAGGAAAGTGAAAAGCAGCAAGAGCTTTCAGGGCTGGCAGCTTCCCTGTGGGAGAAAGAGCCGGACGTTTGCCTTTTCGGAAAGGGGCACTGCCGAGGACAGGCAGCATGAGCTGTAGCGTCTGTGGGAAAGCACAGATCCGCAGGGCTGTTGTGCCTGTGAATAGGCTGCACGGGGAAAGTGAAAAGCAGCAAGAGCTTTCAGGGCTGGCAGCTTCCCTGTGGGAGAAGGAGCTGGACGTTTGCCTTTTCAGAAAGGGGCTCTGCCGAAGGAAAGCATCAGGAGCTGTAGCATATGTGGGAAAGCAGAGATCCGCAGGGCTGTTGTGCCTGTGAATAGGCTGCACGGGGAAAGTGAAAACCAGCAAGAGCTTTCAGGGCTCGTAGCTTCCCTGTGGGAGAAAGAGCCGGATGTTTCCCTTTCAGAAAGAGGCACTGCCGAGGACAGGCAGCATGAGCTGTAGCGTCTGTGGGAAAGCACAGATCCGCAGGGCTGTTGTGCCTGTGAATAGGCTGCACAGGGAAAGTGAAAATCAGCAAGAGCTTTCAGGGCTGGCAGCTTCCCTGTGGGAGAAAGAGCCGGATGTTTCCCTTTCAGAAAGAGACACTGCCGAGGACAGGCAGCATGAGCTGTAGCTTTTGTGGGAAAGCACAGATCCGCAGGGCTGTTGTGCCTATGAATAGGCTGCACGGGGAAAGTGAAAATCAGCAAGAGCTTTCAGGGCTGGCAGCTTCCTTGTGGGAGAAGGAGCCAAATATTTGACATTTCGGAAAGAGACACTGCCGAGGACAGGCAGCATCAGCTATAGCTTTTGTGGGAAAGCACAGATCCGCAGGGCTGTTGTGCCTGTGAATAGGCTGCACGGGGAAAGTGAAGAGCAGCAAGAGCTTTCAGGGCTGGCAGCTTCCTTGTGGGAGAAGGAGCCAAATATTTGACATTTCGGAAGGCACACTGCCGAGGACAGGCAGCATGAGCTGTAGCTTTTGTGGGAAAGCACAGATCCGCAGGGCTGTTGTGCCTGTGAATAGGCTGCACGGGGAGGTGAAGAGCAGCAAGAGCTTTCAGGGCTGGCAGCTTCCCTGTGGGAGAAAGAGCCGGATGTTTCCCTTTCAGAAAGAGGCACTGCCGAGGACAGGCAGCATGAGCTGTAGCGTCTGTGGGAATGCACAGATCCGCAGGGCTGTTGTGCCTGTGAATAGGCTGCACGGGGAAAGTGAAAAGCAGCAAGAGCTTTCAGGGCTGGCAGCTTCCCTGTGGGTGAAAGAGCCGGATGTTTCCCTTTCAGAAATAGGCACTGCCGAGGACAGGCAGCATGAGCTGTAGCATACGTGGGAAAGCACAGATCCGCAGGGCTGTTGTGCCTGTGAATAGGCTGCACAGGGAAAGTGAAAATCAGCAAGAGCTTTCAGGGCTGGCAGCTTCCCTGTGGGAGAAAGAGCCGGATGTTTCCCTTTCAGAAAGAGGCACTGCCGAGGACAGGCAGCATGAGCTGTAGCTTTTGTGGGAAAGAACAGATCCGCAGGGCTGTTGTGCCTGTGAATAGGCTGCACGCGGAAAGTCAAGAGGAGCAAGAGCTTTCAGGACTGGCAGTTTCCCTGTGGGAGAAGGAGCCAAATATTTGACATTTCGGAAAGACACACTGCCGAGGACAGGCAGCATGAGCTGTAGCTTTTGTGGGGAAGCACAGATCCGCAGGGCTGTTGTGCCTGTAAATAGGCTGCACGGGGAAAGTGAATAGCAGCAAGAGCTTTTAGGGCTGGCAGCTTCCCTGTGGGAGAAAGAGCCGGATGTTTCCCTTTCAGAAAGAGGCACTGCCGAGGACAGGCAGCATGAGCTGTAGCATATGTGGGAAAGCACAGATCCGCAGGGCTGTTGTGCCTGTGAATAGGCTGCACAGGGAAAGTGAAAATCAGCAAGAGCTTTCAGGGCTGGCAGCTTCCCTGTGGGAGAAGGAGCCAAATATTTGACATTTCGGAAAGACACACTGCCGAGGACAGGCAGCATGAGCTGTAGCTTTTGTGGGGAAGCACAGATCCGCAGGGCTGTTGTGCCTGTAAATAGGCTGCACGGGGAAAGTGAATAGCAGCAAGAGCTTTTAGGGCTGGCAGCTTCCCTGTGGGAGAAAGAGCCGGATGTTTCCCTTTCAGAAAGAGGCACTGCCTAGGACAGGCAGCATGAGCTGTTGCGTCTGTGGGAAAGCACAGATCCGCAGGGCTGTTGTGCCTGTGAATAGGCTGCACGGGGAAAGTGAATAGCAGCAAGAGCTTTTAGGGCTGGCAGCTTCCCTGTGGGAGAAAGAGCCGGATGTTTCCCTTTCAGAAAGAGGCACTGCCGAGGACAGGCAGCATGAGCTGTAGCATATGTGGGAAAGCACAGATCCGCAGGGCTGTTGTGCCTGTGAATAGGCTGCACAGGGAAAGTGAAAATCAGCAAGAGCTTTCAGGGCTGGCAGCTTCCCTGTGGGAGAAGGAGCCAAATATTTGACATTTCGGAAAGACACACTGCCGAGGACAGGCAGCATGAGCTGTAGCTTTTGTGGGGAAGCACAGATCCGCAGGGCTGTTGTGCCTGTGAATAGGCTGCACGGGGAGGTGAAGAGCAGCAAGAGCTTTCAGGGCTGGCAGCTTCCTTGTGGGAGAAAGAGCCGGATGTTTCCCTTTCAGAAAGAGGCACTGCGGAGGACAGGCAGCATGAGCTGTAGCGTCTGTGGGAAAGCACAGATCTGCAGGGCTGTTGTGCCTGTAAATAAGCTGCACGAGGAAAGTGAAAAGCAGCAAGAGCTTTCAGGGCTGGCAGCTTCCCTGTGGGAGAAAGAGCCGGACGTTTGCCTTTTCGGAAAGGGGCTCTGCCGAAGGAAAGCATCATGAGCTGTAGCATATGTGGGAAAGCACAGATCCGCAGGGCTGTTGTGCCTGTGAATAGGCTGCACAGGGAAAGTGAAAATCAGCAAGAGCTTTCAGGGCTGGCAGCTTCCCTGTGGGAGAAAGAGCCGGATGTTCCCCTTTCAGAAAGAGGCACTGCCGAGGACAGGCAGCATGAGCTGTAGTGTCTGTGAGAAAGAACAGATACGCATGGCTGTTGTGCCTGTGAATAGGCTGCACGGGGAAAGTGAAAAGCAGCAAGAGCTTTCAGGGCTCGCAGCTTCCCTGTGGGTGAAAGAGCCGGATGTTTCCCTTTCAGAAAGAGGCACTGCCGAGGACAGGCAGCGTGAGCTGTAGCATATGTGGGAAAGCACAGATCCGCAGGGCTGTTGTGCCTGTGAATAGGCTGCACAGGGAAAGTGAAAATCAGCAAGAGCTTTCAGGGCTGGCAGCTTCCCTGTGGGAGAAAGAGCCGGATGTTTCCCTTTCAGAAAGAGGCACTGCCGAGGACAGGCAGCATGAGCTGTAGCATATGTGGGAAAGCACAGATCCGCAGGGCTGTTGTGCCTGTGAATAGGCTGCACGCGGAAAGTCAAGAGGAGCAAGAGCTTTCAGGACTGGCAGCTTCCCTGTGGGAGAAGGAGCCAAATATTTGACATTTCAGAAAGAGGCACTGCCGAGGACAGGCAGCATGAGCTGTAGCTTTTGTGGGGAAGCACAGATCCGCAGGGCTGTTGTGCCTGTAAATAGGCTGCACGGGGAAAGTGAATAGCAGCAAGAGCTTTTAGGGCTGGCAGCTTCCCTGTGGGAGAAAGAGCCGGATGTTTCCCTTTCAGAAAGAGGCACTGCCTAGGACAGGCAGCATGAGCTGTTGCGTCTGTGGGAAAGCACAGATCCGCAGGGCTGTTGTGCCTGTGAATAGGCTGCACGGGGAAAGTGAAAATCAGCAAGAGCTTTCAGGGCTGGCAGCTTCCCTGTGGGAGAAAGAGCCGGATGTTTCCCTTTCAGAAAGAGGCACTGCCGAGGACAGGCAGCATGAGCTGTAGCATATGTGGGAAAGCACAGATCCGCAGGGCTGTTGTGCCTGTGAATAGGCTGCACAGGGAAAGTGAAAATCAGCAAGAGCTTTCAGGGCTGGCAGCTTCCCTGTGGGAGAAAGAGCCGGATGTTTCCCTTTCAGAAAGAGGCACTGCCGAGGACAGGCAGCATGAGCTGTAGCATATGTGGGAAAGCACAGATCCGCAGGGCTGTTGTGCCTGTGAATAGGCTGCACGCGGAAAGTCAAGAGGAGCAAGAGCTTTCAGGACTGGCAGCTTCCCTGTGGGAGAAGGAGCCAAATATTTGACATTTCAGAAAGAGGCACTGCCGAGGACAGGCAGCATGAGCTGTAGCTTTTGTGGGGAAGCACAGATCCGCAGGGCTGTTGTGCCTGTAAATAGGCTGCACGGGGAAAGTGAATAGCAGCAAGAGCTTTTAGGGCTGGCAGCTTCCCTGTGGGAGAAAGAGCCGGACGTTTGCCTTTTCGGAAAGGGGCTCTGCCGAAGGAAAGCATCATGAGCTGTAGCATATGTGGGAAAGCACAGATCCGCAGGGCTGTTGTGCCTGTGAATAGGCTGCACAGGGAAAGTGAAAATCAGCAAGAGCTTTCAGGGCTGGCAGCTTCCCTGTGGGAGAAAGAGCCGGATGTTCCCCTTTCAGAAAGAGGCACTGCCGAGGACAGGCAGCATGAGCTGTAGTGTCTGTGAGAAAGAACAGATACGCATGGCTGTTGTGCCTGTGAATAGGCTGCACGGGGAAAGTGAAAAGCAGCAAGAGCTTTCAGGGCTGGCAGCTTCCCTGTGGGTGAAAGAGCCGGATGTTTCCCTTTCAGAAAGAGGCACTGCCGAGGACAGGCAGCGTGAGCTGTAGCATATGTGGGAAAGCACAGATCCGCAGGGCTGTTGTGCCTGTGAATAGGCTGCACAGGGAAAGTGAAAATCAGCAAGAGCTTTCAGGGCTGGCAGCTTCCCTGTGGGAGAAAGAGCCGGATGTTTCCCTTTCAGAAAGAGGCACTGCCGAGGACAGGCAGCATGAGCTGTAGCATATGTGGGAAAGCACAGATCCGCAGGGCTGTTGTGCCTGTGAATAGGCTGCACGCGGAAAGTCAAGAGGAGCAAGAGCTTTCAGGACTGGCAGCTTCCCTGTGGGAGAAGGAGCCAAATATTTGACATTTCAGAAAGAGGCACTGCCGAGGACAGGCAGCATGAGCTGTAGCTTTTGTGGGGAAGCACAGATCCGCAGGGCTGTTGTGCCTGTAAATAGGCTGCACGGGGAAAGTGAATAGCAGCAAGAGCTTTTAGGGCTGGCAGCTTCCCTGTGGGAGAAAGAGCCGGATGTTTCCCTTTCAGAAAGAGGCACTGCCTAGGACAGGCAGCATGAGCTGTTGCGTCTGTGGGAAAGCACAGATCCGCAGGGCTGTTGTGCCTGTGAATAGGCTGCACGGGGAAAGTGAAAATCAGCAAGAGCTTTCAGGGCTGGCAGCTTCCCTGTGGGAGAAAGAGCCGGATGTTTCCCTTTCAGAAAGAGGCACTGCCGAGGACAGGCAGCATGAGCTGTAGCATATGTGGGAAAGCACAGATCCGCAGGGCTGTTGTGCCTGTGAATAGGCTGCACAGGGAAAGTGAAAATCAGCAAGAGCTTTCAGGGCTGGCAGCTTCCCTGTGGGAGAAGGAGCCAAATATTTGACATTTCGGAAAGACACACTGCCGAGGACAGGCAGCATGAGCTGTAGCTTTTGTGGGGAAGCACAGATCCGCAGGGCTGTTGTGCCTGTGAATAGGCTGCACGGGGAGGTGAAGAGCAGCAAGAGCTTTCAGGGCTGGCAGCTTCCTTGTGGGAGAAAGAGCCGGATGTTTCCCTTTCAGAAAGAGGCACTGCGGAGGAGAGGCAGCATGAGCTGTAGCGTCTGTGGGAAAGCACAGATCTGCAGGGCTGTTGTGCCTGTAAATAAGCTGCACGAGGAAAGTGAAAAGCAGCAAGAGCTTTCAGGGCTGGCAGCTTCCCTGTGGGAGAAAGAGCCGGACGTTTGCCTTTTCGGAAAGGGGCACTGCCGAGGACAGGCAGCATGAGCTGTAGGGTCTGTGGGAATGCACAGATCCGCAGGGCTGTTGTGCCTGTGAATAGGCTGCACGGGGAAAGTGAAAATCAGCAAGAGCTTTCAGGGCTGGCAGCTTCCCTGTGGGAGAAAGAGCCGGAGGTTTCCCTTTCAGAAAGAGGCACTGCCGAGGACAGGCAGCATGAGCTGTAGCATATGTGGGAAAGCACAGATACGCAGGGCTGTTGTGCCTGTGAATAGGCTGCACGGGGAAAGTGGAAAGCAGCAAGAGCTTTCATGGCTGGCAGCTTCCCTGTGGGAGAAGGAGCCAAATACTTGACATTGCGGAAAGAGACACTGCCGAGGACAGGCAGCATGAGCTGTAGCGCCTGTGGGAAAGCACAGATCCGCAGGGCTGTTGTGCCTGAGAATAGGCTGCACGGGGAAAGTGAAAAATCAGCAAGAGCTTTCATGGCTGGCAGCTTCCCTGTGGGAGAAGGAGCCAAATATTTGACATTTCGGAAAGAGGCACTGCCGAGGACAGGCAGCATGAGCTGTAGCGTCTGTGGGGAAGCACAGATCCGCAGGGCTGTTGTGCCTGTGAATAGGCTGCACGGGGAGGTGAAGAGCAGCAAGAGCTTTCAGGGCTGGCAGCTTCCTTGTGGGAGAAAGAGCCGGATGTTTCCCTTTCAGAAAGAGGCACTGCGGAGGACAGGCAGCATGAGCTGTAGCGTCTGTGGGAAAGCACAGATCTGCAGGGCTGTTGTGCCTTTAAATAAGCTGCACGAGGAAAGTGAAAAGCAGCAAGAGCTTTCAGGGGTGGCAGCTTCCCTGTGGGAGAAGGAGCCGAACGTTTGCCTTTTCGGAAAGGGGCTCTGCCGAAGGAAAGCATCATGAGCTGTAGCGTCTGTGGGAAAGCACAGATCCGCAGGGCTGTTGTGCCTGTGAATAGGCTGCACAGGGAAAGTGAAAAGCAGCAAGAGCTTTCAGGGCTGGCAGCTTCCTTGTGGGAGAAAGAGCCTGATGTTTCCCTTTCAGAAAGAGGCACTGCGGAGGACAGGCAGCATGAGCTGTAGCGTCTGTGGGAAAGCACAGATCCGCAGGGCTGTTGTGCCTGTGAATAAGCTGCACGGGGAAAGTGAAAAGCAGCAAGAGCTTTCAGGGCTGGCAGCTTCCCTGTGGGAGAAAGAGCCGGATGTTTCCCTTTCAGAAAGAGACACTGCCGAGGACAGGCAGCATGAGCTGTAGCTTTTGTGGGGAAGCACAGATCCGCAGGGCTGTTGTGCCTGTAAATAGGCTGCACGGGGAAAGTGAATAGCAGCAAGAGCTTTTAGGGCTGGCAGCTTCCCTGTGGGAGAAAGAGCCGGATGTTTCCCTTTCAGAAAGAGGCACTGCCTAGGACAGGCAGCATGAGCTGTAGCGTCTGTGGGAAAGCACAGATCCGCAGGGCTGTTGTGCCTGTGAATAAGCTGCACGGGGAAAGTGAAAAGCAGCAAGAGCTTTCAGGGCTGGCAGCTTCCCTGTGGGAGAAGGAGCCGGATGTTTCCCTTTCAGAAAGAGACACTGCCGAGGACAGGCAGCATGAGCTGTAGCGCCTGTGGGAAAGCACAGATCCGCAGGGCTGTTGTGCCTGTGAATAGGCTGCACAGGGAAAGTGAAAATCAGCAAGAGCTTTCAGGGCTGGCAGCTTCCCTGTGGGAGAAAGAGCCGGATGTTTCCCTTTCAGAAAGAGACACTGCGGAGGACAGGCAGCATGAGCTGTAGTGTCTGTGGGAAAGCACAGATCCGCAGGGCTGTTGTGCCTGTGAATAGGCTGCACGGGGAAAGTGAAAAGCAGCAAGAGCTTTCAGGGCTGGCAGCTTCCCTGTGGGAGCAAGAGCCGGATGTTTCCCTTTCAGAAAGAGGCACTGCCGAGGACAGGCAGCATGAGCTGTAGTGTCTGTGGGAAAGCACAGATCCGCAGGGCTGTTGTGCCTGTGAATAGGCTGCACGGGGAAAGTGAAAAGGAGCAAGAGCTTTCAGGGCTGGCAGCTTCCTTGTGAGAGAAGGAGCCAGAGGTTTGCCTTTTTGAAAGGGCCTCTGCTGAAGGAAATCATCATGAGCTGTAGCGCCTGTGGGAAAGCACAGATCCGCAGGGCTGTTGTGCCTGTGAATAGGCTGCATGGGAAAGTGAAAATCAGCAAGAGCTTTCAGGGCTGGCAGCTTCCCTGTGGGAGAAAGAGCCGGATGTTTCCCTTTCAGAAAGAGGCACTGCCGAGGACAGGCAGCATGAGCTGTAGCGTCTGTGGGAAAGCACAGATCTGCAGGGCTGTTGTGCCTGTAAATAAGCTGCACGGGGAAAGTGAAAATCAGCAAGAGCTTTCAGGGCTGGCAGCTTCCCTCTGGGAGAAAGAGCCGGATGGTTCCCTTTCAGAAAGGGGCTCTGCCGAGGACAGGCAGCATGAGCTATTGCGTCTGTGGGAAAGCACAGATCCGCAGGGCTGTTGTGCCTGTGAATAGGCTGCACGGGGAAAGTGAAAATCAGCAAGAGCTTTCAGGGCTGGCAGCTTCCTTGTGGGAGAAGGAGCCAAATATTTGACATTTCGGAAAGAGACACTGCCGAGGACAGGCAGCATGAGCTATAGCTTTCTGGGAAACCACAGATGCGCAGGGCTGTTGTGCCTGTGAATAGGCTGCACGGGGAGGTGAAGAGCAGCAAGAGCTTTCATGGCTGGCAGCTTCCCTGTGGGAGAAGGAGCCAAATATTTGACATTTCGGAAAGAGACACTGCCGAGGACAGGCAGCATGAGCTGTAGCTTTTGTGGGAAAGCACAGATCCGCAGTGCTGTTGTGCCTGTGAATAGGCTGCACGGGGAAAGTGAAAAGCAGCAAGAGCTTTCAGGGCTGGCAGCTTCCCTGTGGGAGAAAGAGCCGGATGTTTCCCTTTCAGAAAGAGGCACTGCCGAGGACAGGCAGCATGAGCTGTAGCGTCTGTGGGAAAGCACAGATCCGCAGGGCTGTTGTGCCTGTTAATAAGCTGCACGGGGAAAGTGAAAAGGAGCAAGAGCTTTCAGGGCTGGCAGCTTCCCTGTGGGAGAAGGAGCCGGACGTTTGCCTTTTCGGAAAGGGGCTCTGCCGAAGGAAAGCATCATGAGCTGTAGCATATGTGGGAAAGCACAGATCCGCAGGGCTGTTGTGCCTGTGAATAGGCTGCACGGGGAAAGTGAAAATCAGCAAGAGCTTTCAGGGCTCGCAGCTTCCCTGTGGGAGAAAGAGCCGGATGTTTCCCTTTCAGAAAGAGGCACTGCCGAGGACAGGCAGCATGATCTGTAGCATATGTGGGAAAGCACAGATCCGGAGGCCTGTTGTGCCTGTGAATAGGCTGCACAGGGAAAGTGAAAATCAGCAAGAGCTTTCAGGGCTGGCAGCTTCCCTGTGGGAGAAAGAGCCGGATGTTTCCCTTTCAGAAAGAGGCACTGCCGAGGACAGGCAGCATGAGCTGTAGCGTCTGTGGGAAAGCACAGATCCGCAGGGCTGTTTTGCCTGTGAATAGGCTGCAAGGGGAAAGTGAAAATCAGCAAGAGCTTTCAGGGCTGGCAGCTTCCTTGTGGGAGAAGGAGCCAAATATTTGACATTTCGGAAAGAGACACTGCCGAGGACAGGCAGCATGAGCTGTAGCTTTTGTGGGGAAGCACAGATCCGCAGGGCTGTTGTGCCTGTGAATAGGCTGCACGGGGAGGTGAAGAACAGCAAGAGCTTTCAGGGCTGGCAGCTTCTCTGTGGGAGAAAGAGCCGGATGTTTCCCTTTCAGAAAGAGGCACTGCCGAGGACAGGCAGCATGATCTGTAGCATATGTGGGAAAGCACAGATCCGCAGGGCTGTTGTGCCTGTGAATAGGCTGCACGGGGAGGTGAAGAGCAGCGAGAGCTTTCAGGGCTGGCAGCTTCCCTCTGGGAGAAAGAGCCGGATGTTTCCCTTTCAGAAAGAGGCACTGCCGAGGACAGGCAGCATGAGCTGTAGCGTCTGTGGGAAAGCACAGATCCGCAGGGCTGTTGTGCCTGTGAATAGGCTGCACGGCGAAAGTGAAGAGCAGCAAGAGCTTTCAGGGCTGGCAGCTTCCCTCTGGGAGAAAGAGCCGGATGTTTCCCTTTCAGAAAGAGGCACTGCCGAGGACAGGCAGCATGAGCTGTAGTGTCTGTGGGAAAGCACAGATCCGCAGGGCTGTTGTGCCTGTGAATAGGCTGCACGGGGAGGTGAAGAGCAGCAAGAGCTTTCAGGGCTGGCAGCTTCCCTGTGGGAGAAAGAGCCGGATATTTCCCTTTCAGAAAGAGGCACTGCCGAGGACAGGCAGCATGATCTGTAGCATATGTGGGAAAGCACAGATCCGTAGGGCTGTTGTGCCTGTGAATAGGGTGCATGGGGAAAGTGAAAAGCAGCAAGAGCTTTCAGGGCTGGCAGCTTCCTTGTGGGAGAAAGAGCCAGAGGTTTGCCTTTTTGAAAGGGCCTCTGCTGAAGGAAAGCATCATGAGCTGTAGCGCCTGTGGGAAAGCACAGATCCGCAGGGCTGTTGTGTCTGTGAAAAGGCTGCACGGGGAAAGTGGAAAGCGGCAAGAGCTTTCAAGGCTGGCAGCTTCCCTGTGGGAGAAGGAGCCAAATATTTGACATTTCGAAAAGAGACACTGCCGAGGACAGGCAGCATGAGCTGTAGCCTCTGTGGGAAAGCACAGATCCGCAGGGCTGTTGTGCCTGAGAATAGGCTGCACGGGGAGGTGAAGAGCAGCAAGAGCTTTCAGGGCTGGCAGCTTCCTTGTGGGAGAAGGAGCCAAATATTTGACATTTCGGAAAGAGACACTGCCGAGGACAGGCAGCATGAATTGTAGTTTTTGTGGGAAAGCACAGATCCGCAGGGCTGTTGTGCCTGTGAATAGGCTGCACGGGGAGGTGAAGAGCAGCAAGAGCTTTCAGGGCTGGCAGCTTCCTTGTGGGAGAAAGAGCCGGATGTTTCCCTTTCAGAAAGAGGCACTGCCGAGGACAGGCAGCATGAGCTGTAGCGTCTGTGGGAATGCACAGATCCGCAGGGCTGTTGTGCCTGTGAATAGGCTGCACGGGGAGGTGAAGAGCAGCAAGAGCTTTCAGGGCTGGCAGCTTCCCTGTGGGAGAAGGAGCCAAATATTTGACATTTCGGAAAGAGACACTGCCGAGGACAGGCAGCATGAGCTGTAGCTTTTGTGGGAAAGCACAGATCCGCAGTGCTGTTGTGCCTGTGAATAGGCTGCACGGGGAAAGTGAAAAGCAGCAAGAGCTTTCAGGGCTGGCAGCTTCCCTGTGGGAGAAAGAGCCGGATGTTTCCCTTTCAGAAAGAGGCACTGCCGAGGACAGGCAGCATGAGCGGTAGCGTCTGTGGGAAAGCACAGATCCGCAGGGCTGTTGTGCCTGTTAATAAGCTGCACGGGGAAAGTGAAAAGGAGCAAGAGCTTTCAGGGCTGGCAGCTTCCCTGTGGGAGAAGGAGCCGGACGTTTGCCTTTTCGGAAAGGGGCTCTGCCGAAGGAAAGCATCATGAGCTGTAGCATATGTGGGAAAGCACAGATCCGCAGGGCTGTTGTGCCTGTGAATAGGCTGCACGGGGAAAGTGAAAATCAGCAAGAGCTTTCAGGGCTCGCAGCTTCCCTGTGGGAGAAAGAGCCGGATGTTTCCCTTTCAGAAAGAGGCACTGCCGAGGACAGGCAGCATGATCTGTAGCATATGTGGGAAAGCACAGATCCGGAGGCCTGTTGTGCCTGTGAATAGGCTGCACAGGGAAAGTGAAAATCAGCAAGAGCTTTCAGGGCTGGCAGCTTCCCTGTGGGAGAAAGAGCCGGATGTTTCCCTTTCAGAAAGAGGCACTGCCGAGGACAGGCAGCATGAGCTGTAGTGTCTGTGGGAAAGCACAGATCCGCAGGGCTGTTTTGCCTGTGAATAGGCTGCAAGGGGAAAGTGAAAATCAGCAAGAGCTTTCAGGGCTGGCAGCTTCCTTGTGGGAGAAGGAGCCAAATATTTGACATTTCGGAAAGAGGCACTGCCGAGGACAGGCAGCATGAGCTGTAGCATATGTGGGAAAGCACAGATCCGCAGGGCTGTTGTGCCTGTGAATAGGCTGCACGGGGAGGTGAAGAGCAGCAAGAGCTTTCAGGGCTGGCAGCTTCCTTGTGGGAGAAGGAGCCAAATATTTGACATTTCGGAAAGAGACACTGCCGAGGACAGGCAGCATGAATTGTAGTTTCTGTGGGAAAGCACATATCCGTAGGGCTGTTGTGCCTGTGAATAGGCTGCACGCGGAAAGTGAAGAGCAGCAAGAGCTTTCAGGGCTGGCAGCTTCCCTGTGGGAGAAAGAGCCGGATATTTCCCTTTCAGAAAGAGGCACTGCCGAGGACAGGCAGCATGATCTGTAGCATATGTGGGAAAGCACAGATCCGTAGGGCTGTTGTGCCTGTGAATAGGCTGCATGGGGAAAGTGAAAATCAGCAAGAGCTTTCAGGGCTGGCAGCTTCCTTGTGGGAGAAAGAGCCAGAGGTTTGCCTTTTTGGAAAGGGCCTCTGCTGAAGGAAAGCATCATGAGCTGTAGCGCCTGTGGGAAAGTACAGATCCGCAGGGCTGTTGTGTCTGTGAATAGGCTGCACGGGGAAAGTGGAAAGCAGCAAGAGCTTTCATGGCTGGCAGCTTCCCTGTGGGAGAAGGAGCCAAATATTTGACATTTCGAAAAGAGACACTGCCGAGGACAGGCAGCATGAGCTGTAGCCTCTGTGGGAAAGCACAGATCCGCAGGGCTGTTGTGCCTGAGAATAGGCTGCACGCGGAAAGTCAAGAGCAGCAATAGCTTTCAGGGCTGGCAGCTTCCTTGTGGGAGAAAGAGCCGGAGGTTTCCCTTTCAGAAAGAGGCACTGCCGAGGACAGGCAGCATCAGCTGTAGCTTTTGTGGGAAAGCACAGCCCGCAGGACTGTTGTGCCTGTGAATAGGCTGCACGGGGAAAGTGAAAATCAGCAAGAGCTTTCAGGGCTGGCAGCTTCCTTGTGGGAGAAAGAGCCGGATGTTTCCCTTCCAGAAAGAGGCACTGCCAAGGATAGGCAGCATGAGCTCTTGCGTCTGTGGGAAAGCACAGATCCGCAGGGCTGTTGTGCCTGTGAATAGGCTGCACGGGGAGGTGAAGAGCAGCAAGAGCTTTCAGGGCTGGCAGCTTCCTTGTGGGAGAAGGAGCCAAATATTTGACATTTCGGAAAGAGACACTGCCGAGGACAGGCAGCATGAATTGTAGTTTTTGTGGGAAAGCACAGATCCGCAGTGCTGTTGTGCCTGTGAATAGGCTGCACGGGGAGGTGAAGAGCAGCAAGAGCTTTCAGGGCTGGCAGCTTCCTTGTGGGAGAAAGAGCCGGATGTTTCCCTTTCAGAAAGAGGCACTGCCGAGGACAGGCAGCATGAGCTGTAGCATATGCGGGAAAGCACAGATCCGCAGGGCTGTTGTGCCTGTGAATATGCTGCACGGGGAAAGTGAAGAGCAGAAAGAGCTTTCAGGGCTGGCAGCTTCCCTGTGGGTGAAAGAGCCGGATGTTTCCCTTTCAGAAAGAGGCACTGCCGAGGACAGGCAGCGTGAGCTGTAGCATAT
This sequence comes from Necrosyrtes monachus, assembly GCA_037953605.1. Classification (NCBI taxonomy): domain Eukaryota; kingdom Metazoa; phylum Chordata; class Aves; order Accipitriformes; family Accipitridae; genus Necrosyrtes; species Necrosyrtes monachus. The sequence goes on from JAZGTQ010000559.1 coordinate 68,914, forward strand.
GCGGGAAAGCACAGATCCGCAGGGCTGTTGTGCCTGTGAATATGCTGCACGGGGAAAGTGAAGAGCAGAAAGAGCTTTCAGGGCTGGCAGCTTCCTTGTAGGAGAAGGAGCCAAATATTTGACATTTCGGAAAGACACACTGCCGAGGACAGGCAGCATGAGCTGTAGCATATGTGGGAAAGCATAGATCCGCAGGGCTGTTGTGCCTGTGAATAGGCTGCACGCGGAAAGTCAAGAGGAGCAAGAGCTTTCAGGACTGGCAGCTTCCCTGTGGGAGAAGGAGCCAAATATTTGACATTTCGGAAAGACACACTGCCGAGGACAGGCAGCATGAGCTGTAGCTTTTGTGGGGAAGCACAGATCCGCAGGGCTGTTGTGCCTGTGAATAGGCTGCACGGGGAAAGTGAAGAGCAGCAAGAGCTTTCAGGGCTGGCAGCTTCCCTGTGGGAGAAAGAGCCGGATGTTTCCCTTTCAGAAAGAGGCACTGCCGAGGACAGGCAGCATGAGCTGTAGTGTCTGTGGGAAAGCACAGATCCGCAGGGCTGTTGTGCCTGTGAATAGGCTGCACGGGGAGGTGAAGAGCAGCAAGAGCTTTCAGGGCTGGCAGCTTCCCTGTGGGAGAAAGAGCCGGATATTTCCCTTTCAGAAAGAGGCACTGCCGAGGACAGGCAGCATGATCTGTAGCATATGTGGGAAAGCACAGATCCGTAGGGCTGTTGTGCCTGTGAATAGGGTGCATGGGGAAAGTGAAAAGCAGCAAGAGCTTTCAAGGCTGGCAGCTTCCCTGTGGGAGAAGGAGCCAAATATTTGACATTTCGAAAAGAGACACTGCCGAGGACAGGCAGCATGAGCTGTAGCCTCTGTGGGAAAGCACAGATCCGCAGGGCTGTTGTGCCTGAGAATAGGCTGCACGGGGAGGTGAAGAGCAGCAAGAGCTTTCAGGGCTGGCAGCTTCCTTGTGGGAGAAAGAGCCGGATGTTTCCCTTTCAGAAAGAGGCACTGCCGAGGACAGGCAGCATGAGCTGTAGCGTCTGTGGGAATGCACAGATCCGCAGGGCTGTTGTGCCTGTGAATAGGCTGCACGGGGAGGTGAAGAGCAGCAAGAGCTTTCAGGGCTGGCAGCTTCCTTGTGGGAGAAGGAGCCAAATATTTGACATTTTGTAAAGAGACACTGCCGAGGACAGGCAGCATGAGCTATAGCTTTCTGGGAAACCACAGATGCGCAGGGCTGTTGTGCCTGTGAATAGGCTGCACGGGGAAAGTCAAGAGCAGCAAGAGCTTTCAGGGCTGGCAGTTTCCTTGTGGGAGAAAGAGCCGGATGTTGCCCTTTCAGAAAGAGGCACTGCCGAGGACAGGCAGCATGAGCTGTAGCTTTTGTGGGGAAGCACAGATCCGCAGGGCTGTTGTGCCTGTGAATAGGCTGCACGGGGAGGTGAAGAGCAGCAAGAGCTTTCATGGCTGGCAGCTTCCCTGTGGGAGAAGGAGCCAAATATTTGACATTTCGGAAAGAGACACTGCCGAGGACAGGCAGCATGAGCTGTAGCTTTTGTGGGAAAGCACAGATCCGCAGTGCTGTTGTGCCTGTGAATAGGCTGCACGGGGAAAGTGAAAAGCAGCAAGAGCTTTCAGGGCTGGCAGCTTCCCTGTGGGAGAAAGAGCCGGATGTTTCCCTTTCAGAAAGAGGCACTGCCGAGGACAGGCAGCATGAGCTGTAGCGTCTGTGGGAAAGCACAGATCCGCAGGGCTGTTGTGCCTGTTAATAAGCTGCACGGGGAAAGTGAAAAGGAGCAAGAGCTTTCAGGGCTGGCAGCTTCCCTGTGGGAGAAGGAGCCGGACGTTTGCCTTTTCGGAAAGGGGCTCTGCCGAAGGAAAGCATCATGAGCTGTAGCATATGTGGGAAAGCACAGATCCGCAGGGCTGTTGTGCCTGTGAATAGGCTGCACGGGGAAAGTGAAAATCAGCAAGAGCTTTCAGGGCTGGCAGCTTCCCTGTGGGAGAAAGAGCCGGATGTTTCCCTTTCAGAAAGAGGCACTGCCGAGGACAGGCAGCATGAGCTGTAGCATATGTGGGAAAGCACAGATCCGCAGGGCTGTTGTGCCTGTGAATAGGCTGCACGCGGAAAGTCAAGAGGAGCAAGAGCTTTCAGGACTGGCAGCTTCCCTGTGGGAGAAGGAGCCAAATATTTGACATTTCGGAAAGACACACTGCCGAGGACAGGCAGCATGAGCTGTAGCTTTTGTGGGGAAGCACAGATCCGCAGGGCTGTTGTGCCTGTGAATAGGCTGCACGGGGAAAGTGAAGAGCAGCAAGAGCTTTCAGGGCTGGCAGCTTCCCTGTGGGAGAAAGAGCCGGATGTTTCCCTTTCAGAAAGAGGCACTGCCGAGGACAGGCAGCATGAGCTGTAGTGTCTGTGGGAAAGCACAGATCCGCAGGGCTGTTGTGCCTGTGAATAGGCTGCACGGGGAGGTGAAGAGCAGCAAGAGCTTTCAGGGCTGGCAGCTTCCCTGTGGGAGAAAGAGCCGGATATTTCCCTTTCAGAAAGAGGCACTGCCGAGGACAGGCAGCATGATCTGTAGCATATGTGGGAAAGCACAGATCCGTAGGGCTGTTGTGCCTGTGAATAGGGTGCATGGGGAAAGTGAAAAGCAGCAAGAGCTTTCAAGGCTGGCAGCTTCCCTGTGGGAGAAGGAGCCAAATATTTGACATTTCGAAAAGAGACACTGCCGAGGACAGGCAGCATGAGCTGTAGCCTCTGTGGGAAAGCACAGATCCGCAGGGCTGTTGTGCCTGAGAATAGGCTGCACGGGGAGGTGAAGAGCAGCAAGAGCTTTCAGGGCTGGCAGCTTCCTTGTGGGAGAAAGAGCCGGATGTTTCCCTTTCAGAAAGAGGCACTGCCGAGGACAGGCAGCATGAGCTGTAGCGTCTGTGGGAATGCACAGATCCGCAGGGCTGTTGTGCCTGTGAATAGGCTGCACGGGGAGGTGAAGAGCAGCAAGAGCTTTCAGGGCTGGCAGCTTCCTTGTGGGAGAAGGAGCCAAATATTTGACATTTTGGAAAGAGACACTGCCGAGGACAGGCAGCATGAGCTATAGCTTTCTGGGAAACCACAGATGCGCAGGGCTGTTGTGCCTGTGAATAGGCTGCACGGGGAAAGTCAAGAGCAGCAAGAGCTTTCAGGGCTGGCAGTTTCCTTGTGGGAGAAAGAGCCGGATGTTGCCCTTTCAGAAAGAGGCACTGCCGAGGACAGGCAGCATGAGCTGTAGCTTTTGTGGGGAAGCACAGATCCGCAGGGCTGTTGTGCCTGTGAATAGGCTGCACGGGGAGGTGAAGAGCAGCAAGAGCTTTCATGGCTGGCAGCTTCCCTGTGGGAGAAGGAGCCAAATATTTGACATTTCGGAAAGAGACACTGCCGAGGACAGGCAGCATGAGCTGTAGCTTTTGTGGGAAAGCACAGATCCGCAGTGCTGTTGTGCCTGTGAATAGGCTGCACGGGGAAAGTGAAAAGCAGCAAGAGCTTTCAGGGCTGGCAGCTTCCCTGTGGGAGAAAGAGCCGGATGTTTCCCTTTCAGAAAGAGGCACTGCCGAGGACAGGCAGCATGAGCTGTAGCGTCTGTGGGAAAGCACAGATCCGCAGGGCTGTTGTGCCTGTTAATAAGCTGCACGGGGAAAGTGAAAAGGAGCAAGAGCTTTCAGGGCTGGCAGCTTCCCTGTGGGAGAAGGAGCCGGACGTTTGCCTTTTCGGAAAGGGGCTCTGCCGAAGGAAAGCATCATGAGCTGTAGCATATGTGGGAAAGCACAGATCCGCAGGGCTGTTGTGCCTGTGAATAGGCTGCACGGGGAAAGTGAAAATCAGCAAGAGCTTTCAGGGCTGGCAGCTTCCCTGTGGGAGAAAGAGCCGGATGTTTCCCTTTCAGAAAGAGGCACTGCCGAGGACAGGCAGCATGATCTGTAGCATATGTGGGAAAGCACAGATCCGTAGGGCTGTTGTGCCTGTGAATAGGGTGCATGGGGAAAGTGAAAAGCAGCAAGAGCTTTCAGGGCTGGCAGCTTCCTTGTGGGAGAAAGAGCCAGAGGTTTGCCTTTTTGAAAGGGCCTCTGCTGAAGGAAAGCATCATGAGCTGTAGCGCCTGTGGGAAAGCACAGATCCGCAGGGCTGTTGTGTCTGTGAAAAGGCTGCACGGGGAAAGTGGAAAGCGGCAAGAGCTTTCAAGGCTGGCAGCTTCCCTGTGGGAGAAGGAGCCAAATATTTGACATTTCGGAAAGAGACACTGCCGAGGACAGGCAGCATGAATTGTAGTTTTTGTGGGAAAGCACAGATCCGCAGTGCTGTTGTGCCTGTGAATAGGCTGCACGGGGAGGTGAAGAGCAGCAAGAGCTTTCAGGGCTGGCAGCTTCCTTGTGGGAGAAAGAGCCGGATGTTTCCCTTTCAGAAAGAGGCACTGCCGAGGACAGGCAGCATGAGCTGTAGTGTCTGGGAGAAAGAACAGATACGCATGGCTGTTGTGCCTGTGAATAGGCTGCACGGGGAAAGTGAAAAGCAGCAAGAGCTTTCAGGGCTGGCAGCTTCCCTGTGGGTGAAAGAGCCGGATGTTTCCCTTTCAGAAAGAGGCACTGCCGAGGACAGGCAGCGTGAGCTGTAGCATATGCGGGAAAGCACAGATCCGCAGGGCTGTTGTGCCTGTGAATATGCTGCACGGGGAAAGTGAAGAGCAGAAAGAGCTTTCAGGGCTGGCAGCTTCCTTGTAGGAGAAGGAGCCAAATATTTGACATTTCGGAAAGACACACTGCCGAGGACAGGCAGCATGAGCTGTAGCATATGTGGGAAAGCACAGATCCGCAGGGCTGTTGTGCCTGTGAATAGGCTGCACGGGGAAAGTGAAAATCAGCAAGAGCTTTCAGGGCTCGCAGCTTCCCTGTGGGAGAAGGAGCCAAATATTTGACATTTCGGAAAGACACACTGCCGAGGACAGGCAGCATGAGCTGTAGCTTTTGTGGGGAAGCACAGATCCGCAGGGCTGTTGTGCCTGTGAATAGGCTGCACGGGGAAAGTGAAGAGCAGCAAGAGCTTTCAGGGCTGGCAGCTTCCCTGTGGGAGAAAGAGCCGGATGTTTCCCTTTCAGAAAGAGGCACTGCCGAGGACAGGCAGCATGAGCTGTAGTGTCTGTGGGAAAGCACAGATCCGCAGGGCTGTTGTGCCTGTGAATAGGCTGCACGGGGAAAGTGAAGAGCAGCAAGAGCTTTCAGGGCTGGCAGCTTCCTTGTGGGAGAAAGAGCCAGAGGTTTGCCTTTTTGGAAAGGGCCTCTGCTGAAGGAAAGCATCATGAGCTGTAGCGCCTGTGGGAAAGCACAGATCCGCAGGGCTGTTGTGTCTGTGAAAAGGCTGCACGGGGAAAGTGGAAAGCAGCAAGAGCTTTCAAGGCTGGCAGCTTCCCTGTGGGAGAAGGAGCCAAATATTTGACATTTCGGAAAGAGGCACTGCCGAGGACAGGCAGCATGAGCTGTAGCGTCTGTGGGAAAGCACAGATCCGCAGGGCTGTTGTGCCTGTGAATAGGCTGCATGGGAAAGTGAAAAGCAGTAAGAGCTTTCAGGGGTGGCAGCTTCCCTGTGGGAGAAGGAGCCGAACGTTTGCCTTTTCGGAAAGGGGCTCTGCCGAAGGAAAGCATCATGAGCTGTAGCGTCTGTGGGAAAGCACAGATCCGCAGGGCTGTTGTGCCTGTGAATAGGCTGCACAGGGAAAGTGAAAATCAGCAAGAGCTTTCAGGGCTGGCAGCTTCCCTGTGGGAGAAAGAGCCGGATGTTTCCCTTTCAGAAAGAGGCACTGCCGAGGACAGGCAGCATGAGCTGTAGCGTCTGTGGGAAAGCACAGATCCGCAGGGCTCTTGTGCCTGTGAATAAGCTGCACGGGGAAAGTGAAAAGCAGCAAGAGCTTTCAGGGCTGGCAGCTTCCCTGTGGGAGAAGGAGCCGGATGTTTCCCTTTCAGAAAGAGACACTGCCGAGGACAGGCAGCATGAGCTGTAGCATATGTGGGAAAGCACAGATCCGCAGGGCTGTTGTGCCTGTGAATAGGCTGCACGCGGAAAGTGAAAAGCAGCAAGAGCTTTCAGGGCTGGCAGCTTCCTTGTGGGAGAAAGAGCCGGATGTTTCCCTTTCAGAAAGAGGCACTGCCGAGGACAGGCAGCATGAGCTGTAGCGTCTGTGGGAAAGCACAGATCCGCAGGGCTCTTGTGCCTGTGAATAAGCTGCACGGGGAAAGTGAAAAGCAGCAAGAGCTTTCAGGGCTGGCAGCTTCCCTGTGGGAGAAAGAGCCGGATGTTTCCCTTTCAGAAAGAGACACTGCCGAGGACAGGCAGCATGAGCTGTAGCATATGTGGGAAAGCACAGATCCGCAGGGCTGTTGTGCCTGTGAATAGGCTGCAGGGGAAAGTGAAGAGCAGCAAGAGCTTTCAGGGCTGGCAGCTTCCCTGTGGGAGAAAGAGCCGGATGGTTCCCTTTCAGAAAGAGGCACTGCCGAGGACAGGCAGCATGAGCTGTAGCCTCTGTGGGAAAGCACAGATCCGCAGGGCTGTTGTGCCTGTGAATAGGCTGCACGGGGAGGTGAAGAGCAGCAAGAGCTTTCAGGGCTGGCAGCTTCCCTGTGGGAGAAAGAGCCGGATGTTTCCCTTTCAGAAAGAGGCACTGCCGAGGACAGGCAGCATGAGCTGTAGCGTCTGTGGGAAAGCACAGATCCGCAGGGCTGTTGTGCCTGTGAATAGGCTGCACGGGGAAGTGAAGAGCAGCAAGAGCTTTCAGGGCTGGCAGCTTTCCTATGGGAGAAAGAGCCGGATGGATCCCTTTCAGAAAGAGGCACTGCCGAGGACGGGCAGCGTGAGCTGTAGCATATGTGGGAAAGCACAGATCCGCAGGGCTGTTGTGCCTGTGAATAGGCTGCACGGGGAGGTGAAGAGCAGCAAGAGCTTTCAGGGCTGGCAGCTTCCTTGTGGGAGAAAGAGCCGGATGTTTCCCTTTCAGAAAGAGGCACTGCCGAGGACAGGCAGCATGAGCTGTAGTGTCTGTGGGAAAGCACAGATCCGCAGGGCTGTTGTGCCTGTGAATAGGCTGCACGGGGAAAGTGAAAATCAGCAAGAGCTTTCAGGGCTGGCAGCTTCCTTGTGGGAGAAAGAGCCGGATGTTTCCCTTTCAGAAAGAGGCACTGCCGAGGACAGGCAGCATGAGCTGTAGCATATGTGGGAAAGCACAGATCCGCAGGGCTGTTGTGCCTGTGAATAGGCTGCACAGGGAAAGTGAAAATCAGCAAGAGCTTTCAGGGCTGGCAGCTTCCCTGTGGGAGAAAGAGCCGGATGTTTCCCTTTCAGAAAGAGGCACTGCCGAGGACAGGCAGCATGAGCTGTAGCTTTTGTGGGGAAGCACAGATCCGCAGGGCTGTTGTGCCTGTGAATAGGCTGCACGGGGAGGTGAAGAGCAGCAAGAGCTTTCAGGGCTGGGAGCTTCCCTGTGGGAGAAAGAGCCGGATGGATCCCTTTCAGAAAGAGGCACTGCCGAGGACAGGCAGCATGAGCTGTAGTGTCTGTGGGAAAGCACAGATCCGCAGGGCTGTTGTGCCTGCGAATAGGCTGCACGGGGAGGTGAAGAGCAGCAAGAGCTTTCAGGGCTGGCAGCTTCCCTGTGGGAGAAAGAGCCGGATGTTTCCCTTTCAGAAAGAGGCACTGCCGAGGACAGGCAGCATGAGCTGTAGCATATGTGGGAAAGCACAGATCCGCAGGGCTGTTGTGCCTGTGAATAGGCTGCAGGGGAAAGTGAAGAGCAGCAAGAGCTTTCAGGGCTGGCAGCTTCCCTGTGGGAGAAAGAGCCGGATGTTTCCCTTTCAGAAAGAGGCACTGCCGAGGACAGGCAGCATGAGCTGTAGCATATGTGGGAAAGCACAGATCCGCAGGGCTGTTGTGCCTGTGAATAGGCTGCACGGGGAAGTGAAGAGCAGCAAGAGCTTTCAGGGCTGGCAGCTTTCCTATGGGAGAAAGAGCCGGATGGATCCCTTTCAGAAAGAGGCACTGCCGAGGACGGGCAGCGTGAGCTGTAGCATATGTGGGAAAGCACAGATCCGCAGGGCTGTTGTGCCTGTGAATAGGCTGCACGGGGAGGTGAAGAGCAGCAAGAGCTTTCAGGGCTGGCAGCTTCCTTGTGGGAGAAAGAGCCGGATGTTTCCCTTTCAGAAAGAGGCACTGCCGAGGACAGGCAGCATGATCTGTAGCATATGTGGGAAAGCACAGATCCTAGGGCTGTTGTGCCTGTGAATAGGCTGCACAGGGAAAGTGAAAATCAGCAAGAGCTTTCAGGGCTGGCAGCTTCCCTGTGGGAGAAAGAGCCGGATGTTTCCCTTTCAGAAAGAGGCACTGCCGAGGACAGGCAGCATGAGCTGTAGCTTTTGTGGGGAAGCACAGATCCGCAGGGCTGTTGTGCCTGTGAATAGGCTGCACGGGGAGGTGAAGAGCAGCAAGAGCTTTCAGGGCTGGCAGCTTCCTTGTGGGAGAAGGAGCCAAATATTTGACATTTCGGAAAGAGACACTGCCGAGGACAGGCAGCGTGAGCTGTAGCATATGTGGGAAAGCACAGATCCGCAGGGCTGTTGTGCCTGTGAATAGGCTGCACAGGGAAAGTGAAGAGCAGCAAGAGCTTTCAGGGCTGGCAGCTTCCCTGTGGGAGAAAGAGCCGGATGTTTCCCTTTCAGAAAGAGGCACTGCCGAGGAGAGGCAGCATGAGCTGTAGCTTTTGTGGGGAAGCACAGATCCGCAGGGCTGTTGTGCCTGTGAATAGGCTGCACGGGGAGGTGAAGAGCAGCAAGAGCTTTCAGGGCTGGCAGCTTCCCTGTGGGAGAAAGAGCCGGATGTTTCCCTTTCAGAAAGAGGCACTGCCGAGGACAGGCAGCATGAGCTGTAGTGTCTGTGGGAAAGCACAGATCCGCAGGGCTGTTGTGCCTGTGAATAGGCTGCACGGGGAAAGTGAAAATCAGCAAGAGCTTTCAGGGCTGGCAGCTTCCTTGTGGGAGAAAGAGCCGGATGTTTCCCTTTCAGAAAGAGGCACTGCCGAGGACAGGCAGCATGAGCTGTAGCTTTTGTGGGGAAGCACAGATCCGCAGGGCTGTTGTGCCTGTGAATAGGCTGCACGGGGAAAGTGAAAAGCAGCAATAGCTTTCAGGGCTGGCAGCTTCCTTGTGGGAGAAGGAGCCAGAGGTTTGCCTTTTTGGAAAGGGCCTCTGCTGAAGGAAAGCAGCATGAGCTGTAGCTTTTGTGGGGAAGCACAGATCCGCAGGGCTGTTGTGCCTGTGAATAGGCTGCACGGGGAGGTGAAGAGCAGCAAGAGCTTTCAGGGCTGGCAGCTTCCCTGTGGGAGAAAGAGCCGGATGGATCCCTTTCAGAAAGAGGCACTGCCGAGGAGAGGCAGCATGAGCTGTAGCTTTTGTGGGGAAGCACAGATCCGCAGGGCTGTTGTGCCTGTGAATAGGCTGCACGGGGAGGTGAAGAGCAGCAAGAGCTTTCAGGGCTGGCAGCTTCCCTGTGGGAGAAAGAGCCGGATGTTTCCCTTTCAGAAAGAGGCACTGCCGAGGACAGGCAGCATGAGCTGTAGTGTCTGTGGGAAAGCACAGATCCGCAGGGCTGTTGTGTCTGTGAATAGGCTGCACGGGGAAAGTGAAAATCAGCAAGAGCTTTCAGGGCTGGCAGCTTCCTTGTGGGAGAAAGAGCCGGATGTTTCCCTTTCAGAAAGAGGCACTGCCGAGGACAGGCAGCATGAGCTGTAGCTTTTGTGGGGAAGCACAGATCCGCAGGGCTGTTGTGCCTGTGAATAGGCTGCACGGGGAAAGTGAAAAGCAGCAATAGCTTTCAGGGCTGGCAGCTTCCTTGTGGGAGAAGGAGCCAGAGGTTTGCCTTTTTGGAAAGGGCCTCTGCTGAAGGAAAGCAGCATGAGCTGTAGCTTTTGTGGGGAAGCACAGATCCGCAGGGCTGTTGTGCCTGTGAATAGGCTGCACGGGGAGGTGAAGAGCAGCAAGAGCTTTCAGGGCTGGCAGCTTCCCTGTGGGAGAAAGAGCCGGATGTTTCCCTTTCAGAAAGAGGCACTGCCGAGGACAGGCAGCATGAGCTGTAGCATATGTGGGAAAGCACAGATCCGCAGGGCTGTTGTGCCTGTGAATAGGCTGCAGGGGAAAGTGAAGAGCAGCAAGAGCTTTCAGGGCTGGCAGCTTCCCTGTGGGAGAAAGAGCCGGATGGTTCCCTTTCAGAAAGAGGCACTGCCGAGGACAGGCAGCATGAGCTGTAGCCTCTGTGGGAAAGCACAGATCCGCAGGGCTGTTGTGCCTGTGAATAGGCTGCACGGGGAGGTGAAGAGCAGCAAGAGCTTTCAGGGCTGGCAGCTTCCCTGTGGGAGAAAGAGCCGGATGTTTCCCTTTCAGAAAGAGGCACTGCCGAGGACAGGCAGCATGAGCTGTAGCGTCTGTGGGAAAGCACAGATCCGCAGGGCTGTTGTGCCTGTGAATAGGCTGCACGGGGAAGTGAAGAGCAGCAAGAGCTTTCAGGGCTGGCAGCTTTCCTATGGGAGAAAGAGCCGGATGGATCCCTTTCAGAAAGAGGCACTGCCGAGGACGGGCAGCGTGAGCTGTAGCATATGTGGGAAAGCACAGATCCGCAGGGCTGTTGTGCCTGTGAATAGGCTGCACGGGGAGGTGAAGAGCAGCAAGAGCTTTCAGGGCTGGCAGCTTCCTTGTGGGAGAAAGAGCCGGATGTTTCCCTTTCAGAAAGAGGCACTGCCGAGGACAGGCAGCATGAGCTGTAGCATATGTGGGAAAGCACATATCCTAGGGCTGTTGTGCCTGTGAATAGGCTGCACAGGGAAAGTGAAAATCAGCAAGAGCTTTCAGGGCTGGCAGCTTCCCTGTGGGAGAAAGAGCCGGATGTTTCCCTTTCAGAAAGAGGCACTGCCGAGGAGAGGCAGCATGAGCTGTAGCTTTTGTGGGGAAGCACAGATCCGCAGGGCTGTTGTGCCTGTGAATAGGCTGCACGGGGAGGTGAAGAGCAGCAAGAGCTTTCAGGGCTGGCAGCTTCCCTGTGGGAGAAAGAGCCGGATGTTTCCCTTTCAGAAAGAGGCACTGCCGAGGACAGGCAGCATGAGCTGTAGTGTCTGTGGGAAAGCACAGATCCGCAGGGCTGTTGTGCCTGTGAATAGGCTGCACGGGGAAAGTGAAAATCAGCAAGAGCTTTCAGGGCTGGCAGCTTCCTTGTGGGAGAAAGAGCCGGATGTTTCCCTTTCAGAAAGAGGCACTGCCGAGGACAGGCAGCATGAGCTGTAGCATATGTGGGAAAGCACAGATCCGCAGGGCTGTTGTGCCTGTGAATAGGCTGCACAGGGAAAGTGAAAATCAGCAAGAGCTTTCAGGGCTGGCAGCTTCCCTGTGGGAGAAAGAGCCGGATGTTTCCCTTTCAGAAAGAGGCACTGCCGAGGACAGGCAGCATGAGCTGTAGCTTTTGTGGGGAAGCACAGATCCGCAGGGCTGTTGTGCCTGTGAATAGGCTGCACGGGGAGGTGAAGAGCAGCAAGAGCTTTCAGGGCTGGCAGCTTCCCTGTGGGAGAAAGAGCCGGATGGATCCCTTTCAGAAAGAGGCACTGCCGAGGACAGGCAGCATGAGCTGTAGCGTCTGTGGGAAAGCACAGATCCGCAGGGCTGTTGTGCCTGTGAATAGGCTGCACGGGGAGGTGAAGAGCAGCAAGAGCTTTCAGGGCTGGCAGCTTCCCTGTGGGAGAAAGAGCCGGATGTTTCCCTTTCAGAAAGAGGCACTGCCGAGGACAGGCAGCATGAGCTGTAGCATATGTGGGAAAGCACAGATCCGCAGGGCTGTTGTGCCTGTGAATAGGCTGCAGGGGAAAGTGAAGAGCAGCAAGAGCTTTCAGGGCTGGCAGCTTCCCTGTGGGAGAAAGAGCCGGATGGTTCCCTTTCAGAAAGAGGCACTGCCGAGGACAGGCAGCATGAGCTGTAGCCTCTGAGGGAAAGCACAGATCCGCAGGGCTGTTGTGCCTGTGAATAGGCTGCACGGGGAGGTGAAGAGCAGCAAGAGCTTTCAGGGCTGGCAGCTTCCCTGTGGGAGAAAGAGCCGGATGTTTCCCTTTCAGAAAGAGGCACTGCCGAGGACAGGCAGCATGAGCTGTAGCATATGTGGGAAAGCACAGATCCGCAGGGCTGTTGTGCCTGTGAATAGGCTGCACGGGGAGGTGAAGAGCAGCAAGAGCTTTCAGGGCTGGCAGCTTCCTTGTGGGAGAAAGAGCCGGATGTTTCCCTTTCAGAAAGAGGCACTGCCGAGGACAGGCAGCATGATCTGTAGCATATGTGGGAAAGCACAGATCCTAGGGCTGTTGTGCCTGTGAATAGGCTGCACAGGGAAAGTGAAAATCAGCAAGAGCTTTCAGGGCTGGCAGCTTCCCTGTGGGAGAAAGAGCCGGATGTTTCCCTTTCAGAAAGAGGCACTGCCGAGGACAGGCAGCATGAGCTGTAGTGTCTGTGGGAAAGCACAGATCCGCAGGGCTGTTGTGCCTGTGAATAGGCTGCACGGGGAGGTGAAGAGCAGCAAGAGCTTTCAGGGCTGGCAGCTTCCTTGTGGGAGAAGGAGTCAAATATTTGACATTTCGGAAAGAGACACTGCCGAGGACAGGCAGCGTGAGCTGTAGCATATGTGGGAAAGCACAGATCCGCAGGGCTGTTGTGCCTGTGAATAGGCTGCACAGGGAAAGTGAAAAGCAGCAAGAGCTTTCAGGGCTGGCAGCTTCCCTGTGGGAGAAAGAGCCGGATGTTTCCCTTTCAGAAAGAGGCACTGCCGAGGAGAGGCAGCATGAGCTGTAGCTTTTGTGGGGAAGCACAGATCCGCAGGGCTGTTGTGCCTGTGAATAGGCTGCACGGGGAGGTGAAGAGCAGCAAGAGCTTTCAGGGCTGGCAGCTTCCCTGTGGGATAAAGAGCCGGATGTTTCCCTTTCAGAAAGAGGCACTGCCGAGGACAGGCAGCATGAGCTGTAGTGTCTGTGGGAAAGCACAGATCCGCAGGGCTGTTGTGCCTGTGAATAGGCTGCACGGGGAAAGTGAAAATCAGCAAGAGCTTTCAGGGCTGGCAGCTTCCTTGTGGGAGAAAGAGCCGGATGTTTCCCTTTCAGAAAGAGGCACTGCCGAGGACAGGCAGCATGAGCTGTAGCATATGTGGGAAAGCACAGATCCGCAGGGCTGTTGTGCCTGTGAATAGGCTGCACAGGGAAAGTGAAAATCAGCAAGAGCTTTCAGGGCTGGCAGCTTCCCTGTGGGAGAAAGAGCCGGATGTTTCCCTTTCAGAAAGAGGCACTGCCGAGGACAGGCAGCATGAGCTGTAGCTTTTGTGGGGAAGCACAGATCCGCAGGGCTGTTGTGCCTGTGAATAGGCTGCACGGGGAAAGTGAAAAGCAGCAATAGCTTTCAGGGCTGGCAGCTTCCTTGTGGGAGAAGGAGCCAGAGGTTTGCCTTTTTGGAAAGGGCCTCTGCTGAAGGAAAGCAGCATGAGCTGTAGCTTTTGTGGGGAAGCACAGATCCGCAGGGCTGTTGTGCCTGTGAATAGGCTGCACGGGGAGGTGAAGAGCAGCAAGAGCTTTCAGGGCTGGCAGCTTCCCTGTGGGAGAAAGAGCCGGATGTATCCCTTTCAGAAAGAGGCACTGCCGAGGACAGGCAGCATGAGCTGTAGCTTTTGTGGGGAAGCACAGATCCGCAGGGCTGTTGTGCCTGTGAATAGGCTGCACGGGGAGGTGAAGAGCAGCAAGAGCTTTCAGGGCTGGCAGCTTCCCTGTGGGAGAAAGAGCCGGATGTTTCCCTTTCAGAAAGAGGCACTGCCGAGGACAGGCAGCATGAGCTGTAGTGTCTGTGGGAAAGCACAGATCCGCAGGGCTGTTGTGCCTGTGAATAGGCTGCACGGGGAAAGTGAAAATCAGCAAGAGCTTTCAGGGCTGGCAGCTTCCTTGTGGGAGAAAGAGCCGGATGTTTCCCTTTCAGAAAGAGGCACTGCCGAGGACAGGCAGCATGAGCTGTAGCATATGTGGGAAAGCACAGATCCGCAGGGCTGTTGTGCCTGTGAATAGGCTGCACAGGGAAAGTGAAAATCAGCAAGAGCTTTCAGGGCTGGCAGCTTCCCTGTGGGAGAAAGAGCCGGATGTTTCCCTTTCAGAAAGAGGCACTGCCGAGGACAGGCAGCATGAGCTGTAGCTTTTGTGGGGAAGCACAGATCCACAGGGCTGTTGTGCCTGTGAATAGGCTGCACGGGGAAAGTGAAAAGCAGCAATAGCTTTCAGGGCTGGCAGCTTCCTTGTGGGAGAAGGAGCCAGAGGTTTGCCTTTTTGGAAAGGGCCTCTGCTGAAGGAAAGCAGCATGAGCTGTAGCTTTTGTGGGGAAGCACAGATCCGCAGGGCTGTTGTGCCTGTGAATAGGCTGCATGGGAAAGTGAAAATCAGCAAGAGCTTTTAGGGCTGGCAGCTTCCTTGTGGGAGAATGAGCCAAATATTTGACCTTTCGGAAAGAGACACTGCCGAGGACAGGCAGCATGAGCTGTAGCGTCTGTGGGAAAGTACAGATCCGCAGGGCTGTTGTGCCTGTGAATAGGCTGCACGCGGAAAGTCAAGAGCAGCAAGAGCTTTCAGGGCTGGCAGCTTCCCTGTGGGAGAAAGAGCCGGATGTTTCCCTTTCAGAAAGAGGCACTGCCGAGGACAGGCAGCATGAGCTGTAGCGTCTGTGGGAAAGCACAGATCCGCAGGGCTCTTGTGCCTGTGAATAGGCTGCACGGGGAAAGTGAAAAGCAGCAAGAGCTTTCAGGGCTGGCAGCTTCCCTGTGGGAGAAGGAGCAGGACGTTTGCCTTTTCGGAAAGGGGCTCTGCCGAAGGAAAGAATCATGAGCTGTAGCATATGTGGGAAAGCACAGATCCGCAGGGCTGTTGTGCCTGTGAATAGGCTGCACGGGGAAAGTGAAAATCAGCAAGAGCTTTCAGGGCTGGCAGCTTCCCTGTGGGAGAAAGAGCCGGATGTTTCCCTTTCAGAAAGAGGCACTGCCGAGGACAGGCAGCATGAGCTGTAGCATATGTGGGAAAGCACAGATCCGCAGGGCTGTTGTGCCTGTGAATAGGCTGCACGGGGAAGTGAAGAGCAGCAAGAGCTTTCAGGGCTGGCAGCTTTCCTGTGGGAGAAAGAGCCGGATGGATCCCTTTCAGAAAGAGGCACTGCCGAGGACAGGCAGCGTGAGCTGTAGCATATGTGGGAAAGCACAGATCCGCAGGGCTGTTGTGCCTGTGAATAGGCTGCACGGGGAAAGTGAAAATCAGCAAGAGCTTTCAGGGCTGGCAGCTTCCCTGTGGGAGAAAGAGCCGGATGTTTCCCTTTCAGAAAGAGGCACTGCCGAGGACAGGCAGCATGAGCTGTAGCATATGTGGGAAAGCACAGATCCGCAGGGCTGTTGTGCCTGTGAATAGGCTGCACGGGGAGGTGAAGAGCAGCAAGAGCTTTCAGGGCTGGCAGCTTCCTTGTGGGAGAAAGAGCCGGATGTTTCCCTTTCAGAAAGAGGCACTGCCAAGGACAGGCAGCATGATCTGTAGCATATGTGGGAAAGCACAGATCCTAGGGCTGTTGTGCCTGTGAATAGGCTGCACAGGGAAAGTGAAAATCAGCAAGAGCTTTCAGGGCTGGCAGCTTCCCTGTGGGAGAAAGAGCCGGATGTTTCCCTTTCAGAAAGAGGCACTGCCGAGGACAGGCAGCATGAGCTGTAGTGTCTGTGGGAAAGCACAGATCCGCAGGGCTGTTGTGCCTGTGAATAGGCTGCACGGGGAAAGTGAAAATCAGCAAGAGCTTTCAGGGCTGGCAGCTTCCTTGTGGGAGAAAGAGCCGGATGTTTCCCTTTCAGAAAGAGGCACTGCCGAGGACAGGCAGCATGATCTGTAGCATATGTGGGAAAGCACAGATCCGCAGGGCTGTTGTGCCTGTGAATAGGCTGCACAGGGAAAGTGAAAATCAGCAAGAGCTTTCAGGGCTGGCAGCTTCCCTGTGGGAGAAAGAGCCGGATGTTTCCCTTTCAGAAAGAGGCACTGCCGAGGACAGGCAGCATGAGCTGTAGTGTCTGTGGGAAAGCACAGATCCGCAGGGCTGTTGTGCCTGTGAATAGGCTGCACGGGGAGGTGAAGAGCAGCAAGAGCTTTCAGGGCTGGCAGCTTCCTTGTGGGAGAAGGAGCCGGGTGGATCCCTTTCAGAAAGAGGCACTGCCGAGGACGGGCAGCGTGAGCTGTAGCGTCTGTGGGAAAGCACAGATCCTAGGACTGTTGTGCCTGTGAATAGGCTGCACAGGCAAAGTGAAAATCAGCAAGAGCTTTCAGGGCTGGCAGCTTCCCTGTGGGAGAAAGAGCCGGAGGTTTCCCTTTCAGAAAGAGGCACTGCCGAGGACAGGCAGCATGAGCTGTAGCTTTTGTGGGGAAGCACAGATCCGCAGGGCTGTTGTGCCTGTGAATAGGCTGCACGGGGAAAGTGAAAAGCAGCAATAGCTTTCAGGGCTGGCAGCTTCCTTGTGGGAGAAGGAGCCAGAGGTTTGCCTTTTTGGAAAGGGCCTCTGCTGAAGGAAAGCAGCATGAGCTGTAGCATATGTGGGAAAGCACAGATCCGCAGGGCTGTTGTGCCTGTGAATAGGCTGCACGGGGAGGTGAAGAGCAGCAAGAGCTTTCAGGGCTGGCAGCTTCCCTGTGGGAGAAAGAGCCGGATGTTTCCCTTTCAGAAAGAGGCACTGCCGAGGACAGGCAGCATGAGCTGTAGCATATGTGGGAAAGCACAGATCCGCAGGGCTGTTGTGCCTGTGAATAGGCTGCACAGGGAAAGTGAAAATCAGCAAGAGCTTTCAGGGCTGGCAGCTTCCCTGTGGGAGAAAGAGCCGGATGTTTCCCTTTCAGAAAGAGGCACTGCCGAGGACAGGCAGCATGAGCTGTAGTGTCTGTGGGAAAGCACAGATCCGCAGGGCTGATGTGCTTGTGAATAGGCTGCACGGGGAGGTGAAGAGCAGCAAGAGCTTTCAGGGCTGGCAGCTTCCTTGTGGGAGAAGGAGTCAAATATTTGACATTTCGGAAAGAGACACTGCCGAGGACAGGCAGCGTGAGCTGTAGCATATGTGGGAAAGCACAGATCCGCAGGGCTGTTGTGCCTGTGAATAGGCTGCACGGGGAGGTGAAGAGCAGCAAGAGCTTTCAGGGCTGGCAGCTTCCTTGTGGGAGAAAGAGCCGGATGTTTCCCTTTCAGAAAGAGGCACTGCCGAGGACAGGCAGCATGATCTGTAGCATATGTGGGAAAGCACAGATCCTAGGGCTGTTGTGCCTGTGAATAGGCTGCACAGGGAAAGTGAAAATAAGCAAGAGCTTTCAGGGCTGGCAGCTTCCCTGTGGGAGAAAGAGCCGGATGTTTCCCTTTCAGAAAGAGGCACTGCCGAGGACAGGCAGCATGAGCTGTAGCATATGTGGGAAAGCACAGATCTGCAGGGCTGTTGTGCCTGTGAATAGGCTGCACAGGGAAAGTGAAAATCAGCAAGAGCTTTCAGGGCTGGCAGCTTCCCTGTGGGAGAAAGAGCCGGATGTTTCCCTTTCAGAAAGAGGCACTGCCGAGGACAGGCAGCATGAGCTGTAGTTTCTGTGGGAAAGCACAGATCCGCAGGGCTGTTGTGCCTGTGAATAGGCTGCACGGGGAGGTGAAGAGCAGCAAGAGCTTTCAGGGCTGGCAGCTTCCCTGTGGGAGAAAGAGCCGGATGTTTCCCTTTCAGAAAGAGGCACTGCCGAGGAGAGGCAGCATGAGCTGTAGCTTTTGTGGGGAAGCACAGATCCGCAGGGCTGTTGTGCCTGTGAATAGGCTGCACGGGGAGGTGAAGAGCAGCAAGAGCTTTCAGGGCTGGCAGCTTCCCTGTGGGAGAAAGAGCCGGATGTTTCCCTTTCAGAAAGAGGCACTGCCGAGGACAGGCAGCATGAGCTGTAGTGTCTGTGGGAAAGCACAGATCCGCAGGGCTGTTGTGCCTGTGAATAGGCTGCACGGGGAAAGTGAAAATCAGCAAGAGCTTTTAGGGCTGGCAGCTTCCTTGTGGGAGAAAGAGCCGGATGTTTCCCTTTCAGAAAGAGGCACTGCCGAGGACAGGCAGCATGAGCTGTAGCATATGTGGGAAAGCACAGATCCGCAGGGCTGTTGTGCCTGTGAATAGGCTGCACAGGGAAAGTGAAAATCAGCAAGAGCTTTCAGGGCTGGCAGCTTCCCTGTGGGAGAAAGAGCCGGATGTTTCCCTTTCAGAAAGAGGCACTGCCGAGGAGAGGCAGCATGAGCTGTAGCTTTTGTGGGGAAGCACAGATCCGCAGGGCTCTTGTGCCTGTGAATAGGCTGCACGGGGAAAGTGAAAAGCAGCAATAGCTTTCAGGGCTGGCAGCTTCCTTGTGGGAGAAGGAGCCAGAGGTTTGCCTTTTTGGAAAGGGCCTCTGCTGAAGGAAAGCAGCATGAGCTGTAGCTTTTGTGGGGAAGCACAGATCCGCAGGGCTGTTGTGCCTGTGAATAGGCTGCACGGGGAGGTGAAGAGCAGCAAGAGCTTTCAGGGCTGGCAGCTTCCCTGTGGGAGAAAGAGCCGGATGGATCCCTTTCAGAAAGAGGCACTGCCGAGGAGAGGCAGCATGAGCTGTAGTGTCTGTGGGAAAGCACAGATCCGCAGGGCTCTTGTGCCTGTGAATAGGCTGCACGGGGAGGTGAAGAGCAGCAAGAGCTTTCAGGGCTGGCAGCTTCCCTGTGGGAGAAAGAGCCGGATGTTTCCCTTTCAGAAAGAGGCACTGCCGAGGACAGGCAGCATGAGCTGTAGTGTCTGTGGGAAAGCACAGATCCGCAGGGCTGTTGTGCCTGTGAATAGGCTGCACGGGGAAAGTCAAGAGCAGCAAGAGCTTTCAGGGCTGGCAGTTTCCTTGTGGGAGAAAGAGCCGGATGTTGCCCTTTCAGAAAGAGGCACTGCCGAGGACAGGCAGCATGAGCTGTAGCTTTTGTGGGGAAGCACAGATCCGCAGGGCTGTTGTGCCTGTGAATAGGCTGCACGGGGAAAGTGAAAAGCAGCAAGAGCTTTCAGGGCTGGCAGCTTCCCTGTGGGAGAAAGAGCCGGATGTTTCCCTTTCAGAAAGAGGCACTGCCGAGGACAGGCAGCATGATCTGTAGCATATGTGGGAAAGCACAGATCCGTAGGGCTGTTGTGCCTGTGAATAGGCTGCATGGGGAAAGTGAAAATCAGCAAGAGCTTTCAGGGCTGGCAGCTTCCTTGTGGGAGAAAGAGCCGGAGGTTTGCCCTTTCGGAAAGGGCCTCTGCTGAAGGAAAGCATCATGAGCTGTAGCGCCTGTGGGAAAGTACAGATCCGCAGGGCTGTTGTGTCTGTGAATAGGCTGCACGGGGAAAGTGGAAAGCAGCAAGAGCTTTCAGGGCTGGCAGCTTCCCTGTGGGAGAAAGAGCCGGATGTTTCCCTTTCAGAAAGAGGCACTGCCGAGGACAGGCAGCATGAGCTGTAGCGTCTGTGGGAAAGCACAGATCCGCAGGGCTGTTGTGCCTGTGAATAAGCTGCACGGGGAAAGTGAAAAGCAGCAAGAGCTTTCAGGGCTGGCAGCTTGCTTGTGGGAGAAGGAGCCAAATATTTGACATTTCGGAAAGAGACACTGCCGAGGAGAGGCAGCATCAGCTATAGCTTTTGTGGGAAAGCACAGATCCGCAGGGCTGTTGTGCCTGTGAATAGGCTGCACGGGGAAAGTGAAAATCAGCAAGAGCTTTCAGGGCTGGCAGCTTGCTTGTGGGAGAAGGAGCCGGACGTTTGCCTTTTCGGAAAGGGGCTCTGCCGAAGGAAAGCATCATGAGCTGTAGCGTCTGTGGGAAAGCACAGATCCGCAGGGCTGTTGTGCCTGTGAATAGGCTGCACAGGGAAAGTGAAAAGCAGCAAGAGCTTTCAGGGCTGGCAGCTTCCTTGTGGGAGAAAGAGCCTGATGTTTCCCTTTCAGAAAGAGGCACTGCGGAGGACAGGCAGCATGAGCTGTAGCGTCTGTGGGAAAGCACAGATCCGCAGGGCTGTTGTGCCTGTGAATAAGCTGCACGGGGAAAGTGAAAAGCAGCAAGAGCTTTCAGGGCTGGCAGCTTCCCTGTGGGAGAAGGAGCCGGATGTTTCCCTTTCAGAAAGAGGCACTGCCGAGGACAGGCAGCATGAGCTGTAGCATATGTGGGAAAGCACAGATCCGCAGGGCTGTTGTGCCTGTGAATAGGCTGCACGCGGAAAGTGAAAAGCAGCAAGAGCTTTCAGGGCTGGCAGCTTCCTTGTGGGAGAAAGAGCCGGATGTTTCCCTTTCAGAAAGAGGCACTGCCGAGGACAGGCAGCATGAGCTGTAGCGTCTGTGGGAAAGCACAGATCCGCAGGGCTGTTGTGCCTGTGAATAAGCTGCACGGGGAAAGTGAAAAGCAGCAAGAGCTTTCAGGGCTGGCAGCTTCCCTGTGGGAGAAAGAGCCGGATGTTTCCCTTTCAGAAAGAGACACTGCCGAGGACAGGCAGCATGAGCTGTAGCATATGTGGGAAAGCACAGATCCGCAGGGCTGTTGTGCCTGTGAATAGGCTGCAGGGGAAAGTGAAGAGCAGCAAGAGCTTTCAGGGCTGGCAGCTTCCCTGTGGGAGAAAGAGCCGGATGGTTCCCTTTCAGAAAGAGGCACTGCCGAGGACAGGCAGCATGAGCTGTAGCCTCTGTGGGAAAGCACAGATCCGCAGGGCTGTTGTGCCTGTGAATAGGCTGCACGGGGAGGTGAAGAGCAGCAAGAGCTTTCAGGGCTGGCAGCTTCCCTGTGGGAGAAAGAGCCGGATGTTTCCCTTTCAGAAAGAGGCACTGCCGAGGACAGGCAGCATGAGCTGTAGCGTCTGTGGGAAAGCACAGATCCGCAGGGCTGTTGTGCCTGTGAATAGGCTGCACGGGGAAGTGAAGAGCAGCAAGAGCTTTCAGGGCTGGCAGCTTTCCTATGGGAGAAAGAGCCGGATGGATCCCTTTCAGAAAGAGGCACTGCCGAGGACGGGCAGCATGATCTGTAGCATATGTGGGAAAGCACAGATCCTAGGGCTGTTGTGCCTGTGAATAGGCTGCACAGGGAAAGTGAAAATCAGCAAGAGCTTTCAGGGCTGGCAGCTTCCCTGTGGGAGAAAGAGCCGGATGTTTCCCTTTCAGAAAGAGGCACTGCCGAGGAGAGGCAGCATGAGCTGTAGCTTTTGTGGGGAAGCACAGATCCGCAGGGCTGTTGTGCCTGTGAATAGGCTGCACGGGGAGGTGAAGAGCAGCAAGAGCTTTCAGGGCTGGCAGCTTCCCTGTGGGAGAAAGAGCCGGATGTTTCCCTTTCAGAAAGAGGCACTGCCGAGGACAGGCAGCATGAGCTGTAGTGTCTGTGGGAAAGCACAGATCCGCAGGGCTGTTGTGCCTGTGAATAGGCTGCACGGGGAAAGTGAAAATCAGCAAGAGCTTTCAGGGCTGGCAGCTTCCTTGTGGGAGAAAGAGCCGGATGTTTCCCTTTCAGAAAGAGGCACTGCCGAGGACAGGCAGCATGAGCTGTAGCATATGTGGGAAAGCACAGATCCGCAGGGCTGTTGTGCCTGTGAATAGGCTGCACAGGGAAAGTGAAAATCAGCAAGAGCTTTCAGGGCTGGCAGCTTCCCTGTGGGAGAAAGAGCCGGATGTTTCCCTTTCAGAAAGAGGCACTGCCGAGGACAGGCAGCATGAGCTGTAGCTTTTGTGGGGAAGCACAGATCCGCAGGGCTGTTGTGCCTGTGAATAGGCTGCACGGGGAGGTGAAGAGCAGCAAGAGCTTTCAGGGCTGGCAGCTTCCCTGTGGGAGAAAGAGCCGGATGGATCCCTTTCAGAAAGAGGCACTGCCGAGGACAGGCAGCATGAGCTGTAGTGTCTGTGGGAAAGCACAGATCCGCAGGGCTGTTGTGCCTGTGAATAGGCTGCACGGGGAGGTGAAGAGCAGCAAGAGCTTTCAGGGCTGGCAGCTTCCCTGTGGGAGAAAGAGCCGGATGTTTCCCTTTCAGAAAGAGGCACTGCCGAGGACAGGCAGCATGAGCTGTAGCATATGTGGGAAAGCACAGATCCGCAGGGCTGTTGTGCCTGTGAATAGGCTGCAGGGGAAAGTGAAGAGCAGCAAGAGCTTTCAGGGCTGGCAGCTTCCCTGTGGGAGAAAGAGCCGGATGTTTCCCTTTCAGAAAGAGGCACTGCCGAGGACAGGCAGCATGAGCTGTAGCCTCTGAGGGAAAGCACAGATCCGCAGGGCTGTTGTGCCTGTGAATAGGCTGCACGGGGAGGTGAAGAGCAGCAAGAGCTTTCAGGGCTGGCAGCTTCCCTGTGGGAGAAAGAGCCGGATGTTTCCCTTTCAGAAAGAGGCACTGCCGAGGACAGGCAGCATGAGCTGTAGCATATGTGGGAAAGCACAGATCCGCAGGGCTGTTGTGCCTGTGAATAGGCTGCACGGGGAAGTGAAGAGCAGCAAGAGCTTTCAGGGCTGGCAGCTTTCCTATGGGAGAAAGAGCCGGATGGATCCCTTTCAGAAAGAGGCACTGCCGAGGACGGGCAGCGTGAGCTGTAGCATATGTGGGAAAGCACAGATCCGCAGGGCTGTTGTGCCTGTGAATAGGCTGCACGGGGAGGTGAAGAGCAGCAAGAGCTTTCAGGGCTGGCAGCTTCCTTGTGGGAGAAAGAGCCGGATGTTTCCCTTTCAGAAAGAGGCACTGCCGAGGACAGGCAGCATGATCTGTAGCATATGTGGGAAAGCACAGATCCTAGGGCTGTTGTGCCTGTGAATAGGCTGCACAGGGAAAGTGAAAATCAGCAAGAGCTTTCAGGGCTGGCAGCTTCCCTGTGGGAGAAAGAGCCGGATGTTTCCCTTTCAGAAAGAGGCACTGCCGAGGAGAGGCAGCATGAGCTGTAGCTTTTGTGGGGAAGCACAGATCCGCAGGGCTGTTGTGCCTGTGAATAGGCTGCACGGGGAGGTGAAGAGCAGCAAGAGCTTTCAGGGCTGGCAGCTTCCTTGTGGGAGAAGGAGCCGGATGTTTCCCTTTCAGAAAGAGGCACTGCCCAGGACAGGCAGCATGAGCTGTAGCTTTTGTGGGGAAGCACAGATCCGCAGGGCTGTTGTGCCTGTGAATAGGTTGCACGGGGAAAGTGAAAAGCAGCAAGAGCTTTCAGGGCTGGCAGCTTCCTTGTGGGAGAAGGAGCCTGATGGATCCCTTTCAGAAAGAGGCACTGCCGAGGACGGGCAGCGTGAGCTGTAGCATATGTGGGAAAGCACAGATCCGCAGGGCTGTTGTGCCTGTGAATAGGCTGCACGGGGAAAGTGAAGAGCAGCAAGAGCTTTCAGGGCTGGCAGCTTCCCTGTGGGAGAAAGAGCCAGATGTTTCCCTTTCAGAAACAGGCACTGCCGAGGACAGGCAGCATGAGCTGTAGCGTCTGTGGGAAAGCACAGATCCGCAGGGCTGTTGTGCCTGTGAATAGGCTGCATGGGAAAGTGAAAATCAGCAAGAGCTTTTAGGGCTGGCAGCTTCCTTGTGGGAGAATGAGCCAAATATTTGACCTTTCGGAAAGAGACACTGCCGAGGACAGGCAGCATGAGCTGTAGCGTCTGTGGGAAAGCACAGATCCGCAGGGCTGTTGTGCCTGTGAATAGGCTGCACGCGGAAAGTCAAGAGCAGCAAGAGCTTTCAGGGCTGGCAGCTTCCCTGTGGGAGAAAGAGCCGGATGTTTCCCTTTCAGAAAGAGGCACTGCCGAGGACAGGCAGCATGAGCTGTAGCGTCTGTGGGAAAGCACAGATCCGCAGGGCTCTTGTGCCTGTGAATAGGCTGCACGGGGAAAGTGAAAAGCAGCAAGAGCTTTCAGGGCTGGCAGCTTCCCTGTGGGAGAAGGAGCAGGACGTTTGCCTTTTCGGAAAGGGGCTCTGCCGAAGGAAAGAATCATGAGCTGTAGCATATGTGGGAAAGCACAGATCCGCAGGGCTGTTGTGCCTGTGAATAGGCTGCACGGGGAAAGTGAAAATCAGCAAGAGCTTTCAGGGCTGGCAGCTTCCCTGTGGGAGAAAGAGCCGGATGTTTCCCTTTCAGAAAGAGGCACTGCCGAGGACAGGCAGCATGAGCTGTAGCATATGTGGGAAAGCACAGATCCGCAGGGCTGTTGTGCCTGTGAATAGGCTGCACGGGGAAGTGAAGAGCAGCAAGAGCTTTCAGGGCTGGCAGCTTTCCTGTGGGAGAAAGAGCCGGATGGATCCCTTTCAGAAAGAGGCACTGCCGAGGACGGGCAGCGTGAGCTGTAGCATATGTGGGGAAGCACAGATCCGCAGGGCTGTTGTGCCTGTGAATAGGCTGCACGGGGAAAGTGAAAATCAGCAAGAGCTTTCAGGGCTGGCAGCTTCCCTGTGGGAGAAAGAGCCGGATGTTTCCCTTTCAGAAAGAGGCACTGCCGAGGACAGGCAGCATGAGCTGTAGCATATGTGGGAAAGCACAGATCCGCAGGGCTGTTGTGCCTGTGAATAGGCTGCACGGGGAGGTGAAGAGCAGCAAGAGCTTTCAGGGCTGGCAGCTTCCTTGTGGGAGAAAGAGCCGGATGTTTCCCTTTCAGAAAGAGGCACTGCCAAGGACAGGCAGCATGATCTGTAGCATATGTGGGAAAGCACAGATCCTAGGGCTGTTGTGCCTGTGAATAGGCTGCACAGGGAAAGTGAAAATCAGCAAGAGCTTTCAGGGCTGGCAGCTTCCCTGTGGGAGAAAGAGCCGGATGTTTCCCTTTCAGAAAGAGGCACTGCCGAGGACAGGCAGCATGAGCTGTAGTGTCTGTGGGAAAGCACAGATCCGCAGGGCTGTTGTGCCTGTGAATAGGCTGCACGGGGAAAGTGAAAATCAGCAAGAGCTTTCAGGGCTGGCAGCTTCCTTGTGGGAGAAAGAGCCGGATGTTTCCCTTTCAGAAAGAGGCACTGCCGAGGACAGGCAGCATGAGCTGTAGCATATGTGGGAAAGCACAGATCCGCAGGGCTGTTGTGCCTGTGAATAGGCTGCACAGGGAAAGTGAAAATCAGCAAGAGCTTTCAGGGCTGGCAGCTTCCCTGTGGGAGAAAGAGCCGGATGTTTCCCTTTCAGAAAGAGGCACTGCCGAGGACAGGCAGCATGAGCTGTAGTGTCTGTGGGAAAGCACAGATCCGCAGGGCTGTTGTGCCTGTGAATAGGCTGCACGGGGAGGTGAAGAGCAGCAAGAGCTTTCAGGGCTGGCAGCTTCCTTGTGGGAGAAGGAGCCGGGTGGATCCCTTTCAGAAAGAGGCACTGCCGAGGACGGGCAGCGTGAGCTGTAGCGTCTGTGGGAAAGCACAGATCCTAGGACTGTTGTGCCTGTGAATAGGCTGCACAGGGAAAGTGAAAATCAGCAAGAGCTTTCAGGGCTGGCAGCTTCCCTGTGGGAGAAAGAGCCGGAGGTTTCCCTTTCAGAA
This sequence comes from Necrosyrtes monachus, assembly GCA_037953605.1. Lineage (NCBI taxonomy): Eukaryota > Metazoa > Chordata > Aves > Accipitriformes > Accipitridae > Necrosyrtes > Necrosyrtes monachus. The sequence goes on from JAZGTQ010000559.1 coordinate 94,458, forward strand.
AGAGGCACTGCCGAGGACAGGCAGCATGAGCTGTAGCTTTTGTGGGGAAGCACAGATCCGCAGGGCTGTTGTGCCTGTGAATAGGCTGCACGGGGAAAGTGAAAAGCAGCAATAGCTTTCAGGGCTGGCAGCTTCCTTGTGGGAGAAGGAGCCAGAGGTTTGCCTTTTTGGAAAGGGCCTCTGCTGAAGGAAAGCAGCATGAGCTGTAGCTTTTGTGGGGAAGCACAGATCCGCAGGGCTGTTGTGCCTGTGAATAGGCTGCACGGGGAGGTGAAGAGCAGCAAGAGCTTTCAGGGCTGGCAGCTTCCCTGTGGGAGAAAGAGCCGGATGTTTCCCTTTCAGAAAGAGGCACTGCCGAGGACAGGCAGCATGAGCTGTAGCATATGTGGGAAAGCACAGATCCGCAGGGCTGTTGTGCCTGTGAATAGGCTGCAGGGGAAAGTGAAGAGCAGCAAGAGCTTTCAGGGCTGGCAGCTTCCCTGTGGGAGAAAGAGCCGGATGGTTCCCTTTCAGAAAGAGGCACTGCCGAGGACAGGCAGCATGAGCTGTAGCATATGTGGGAAAGCACAGATCTGCAGGGCTGTTGTGCCTGTGAATAGGCTGCACAGGGAAAGTGAAAATCAGCAAGAGCTTTCAGGGCTGGCAGCTTCCCTGTGGGAGAAAGAGCCGGATGTTTCCCTTTCAGAAAGAGGCACTGCCGAGGACAGGCAGCATGAGCTGTAGCATATGTGGGAAAGCACAGATCCGCAGGGCTGTTGTGCCTGTGAATAGGCTGCACGGGGAAGTGAAGAGCAGCAAGAGCTTTCAGGGCTGGCAGCTTTCCTGTGGGAGAAAGAGCCGGATGGATCCCTTTCAGAAAGAGGCACTGCCGAGGACGGGCAGCGTGAGCTGTAGCATATGTGGGAAAGCACAGATCCGCAGGGCTGTTGTGCCTGTGAATAGGCTGCACGGGGAAAGTGAAAATCAGCAAGAGCTTTCAGGGCTGGCAGCTTCCCTGTGGGAGAAAGAGCCGGATGTTTCCCTTTCAGAAAGAGGCACTGCCGAGGACAGGCAGCATGAGCTGTAGCATATGTGGGAAAGCACAGATCCGCAGGGCTGTTGTGCCTGTGAATAGGCTGCACAGGGAAAGTGAAAATCAGCAAGAGCTTTCAGGGCTGGCAGCTTCCCTGTGGGAGAAAGAGCCGGATGTTTCCCTTTCAGAAAGAGGCACTGCCGAGGACAGGCAGCATGAGCTGTAGTGTCTGTGGGAAAGCACAGATCCGCAGGGCTGTTGTGCCTGTGAATAGGCTGCACGGGGAAAGTGAAAATCAGCAAGAGCTTTCAGGGCTGGCAGCTTCCTTGTGGGAGAAAGAGCCGGATGTTTCCCTTTCAGAAAGAGGCACTGCCGAGGACAGGCAGCATGATCTGTAGCATATGTGGGAAAGCACAGATCCGCAGGGCTGTTGTGCCTGTGAATAGGCTGCACAGGGAAAGTGAAAATCAGCAAGAGCTTTCAGGGCTGGCAGCTTCCCTGTGGGAGAAAGAGCCGGATGTTTCCCTTTCAGAAAGAGGCACTGCCGAGGACAGGCAGCATGAGCTGTAGCGTCTGTGGGAAAGCACAGATCCGCAGGGCTCTTGTGCCTGTGAATAGGCTGCACGGGGAGGTGAAGAGCAGCAAGAGCTTTCAGGGCTGGCAGCTTCCCTGTGGGAGAAAGAGCCGGATGTTTCCCTTTCAGAAAGAGGCACTGCCGAGGACAGGCAGCATGAGCTGTAGCATATGTGGGAAAGCACAGATCCGCAGGGCTGTTGTGCCTGTGAATAGGCTGCAGGGGAAAGTGAAGAGCAGCAAGAGCTTTCAGGGCTGGCAGCTTCCCTGTGGGAGAAAGAGCCGGATGGTTCCCTTTCAGAAAGAGGCACTGCCGAGGACAGGCAGCATGAGCTGTAGCCTCTGTGGGAAAGCACAGATCCGCAGGGCTGTTGTGCCTGTGAATAGGCTGCACGGGGAAGTGAAGAGCAGCAAGAGCTTTCAGGGCTGGCAGCTTTCCTATGGGAGAAAGAGCCGGATGGATCCCTTTCAGAAAGAGGCACTGCCGAGGACGGGCAGCGTGAGCTGTAGCATATGTGGGAAAGCACAGATCCGCAGGGCTGTTGTGCCTGTGAATAGGCTGCACGGGGAGGTGAAGAGCAGCAAGAGCTTTCAGGGCTGGCAGCTTCCTTGTGGGAGAAAGAGCCGGATGTTTCCCTTTCAGAAAGAGGCACTGCCGAGGACAGGCAGCATGAGCTGTAGCATATGTGGGAAAGCACAGATCCTAGGGCTGTTGTGCCTGTGAATAGGCTGCACAGGGAAAGTGAAAATCAGCAAGAGCTTTCAGGGCTGGCAGCTTCCCTGTGGGAGAAAGAGCCGGATGTTTCCCTTTCAGAAAGAGGCACTGCCGAGGAGAGGCAGCATGAGCTGTAGCTTTTGTGGGGAAGCACAGATCCGCAGGGCTGTTGTGCCTGTGAATAGGCTGCACGGGGAGGTGAAGAGCAGCAAGAGCTTTCAGGGCTGGCAGCTTCCCTGTGGGAGAAAGAGCCGGATGTTTCCCTTTCAGAAAGAGGCACTGCCGAGGACAGGCAGCATGAGCTGTAGTGTCTGTGGGAAAGCACAGATCCGCAGGGCTGTTGTGCCTGTGAATAGGCTGCACGGGGAAAGTGAAAATCAGCAAGAGCTTTCAGGGCTGGCAGCTTCCTTGTGGGAGAAAGAGCCGGATGTTTCCCTTTCAGAAAGAGGCACTGCCGAGGACAGGCAGCATGAGCTGTAGCATATGTGGGAAAGCACAGATCCGCAGGGCTGTTGTGCCTGTGAATAGGCTGCACAGGGAAAGTGAAAATCAGCAAGAGCTTTCAGGGCTGGCAGCTTCCCTGTGGGAGAAAGAGCCGGATGTTTCCCTTTCAGAAAGAGGCACTGCCGAGGACAGGCAGCATGAGCTGTAGCTTTTGTGGGGAAGCACAGATCCGCAGGGCTGTTGTGCCTGTGAATAGGCTGCACGGGGAGGTGAAGAGCAGCAAGAGCTTTCAGGGCTGGCAGCTTCCCTGTGGGAGAAAGAGCCGGATGGATCCCTTTCAGAAAGAGGCACTGCCGAGGACAGGCAGCATGAGCTGTAGTGTCTGTGGGAAAGCACAGATCCGCAGGGCTGTTGTGCCTGTGAATAGGCTGCACGGGGAGGTGAAGAGCAGCAAGAGCTTTCAGGGCTGGCAGCTTCCCTGTGGGAGAAAGAGCCGGATGTTTCCCTTTCAGAAAGAGGCACTGCCGAGGACAGGCAGCATGAGCTGTAGCATATGTGGGAAAGCACAGATCCGCAGGGCTGTTGTGCCTGTGAATAGGCTGCAGGGGAAAGTGAAGAGCAGCAAGAGCTTTCAGGGCTGGCAGCTTCCCTGTGGGAGAAAGAGCCGGATGGTTCCCTTTCAGAAAGAGGCACTGCCGAGGACAGGCAGCATGAGCTGTAGCCTCTGAGGGAAAGCACAGATCCGCAGGGCTGTTGTGCCTGTGAATAGGCTGCACGGGGAAAGTGAATAGCAGCAAGAGCTTTTAGGGCTGGCAGCTTCCCTGTGGGAGAAAGAGCCGGATGTTTCCCTTTCAGAAAGAGGCACTGCCGAGGACAGGCAGCATGATCTGTAGCATATGTGGGAAAGCACAGATCCTAGGGCTGTTGTGCCTGTGAATAGGCTGCACGGGGAGGTGAAGAGCAGCAAGAGCTTTCAGGGCTGGCAGCTTCCCTGTGGGAGAAAGAGCCGGATGTTTCCCTTTCAGAAAGAGGCACTGCCGAGGACAGGCAGCATGAGCTGTAGTGTCTGTGGGAAAGCACAGATCCGCAGGGCTGTTGTGCCTGTGAATAGGCTGCACGGGGAAAGTGAAAATCAGCAAGAGCTTTCAGGGCTGGCAGCTTCCTTGTGGGAGAAAGAGCCGGATGTTTCCCTTTCAGAAAGAGGCACTGCCGAGGACAGGCAGCATGAGCTGTAGCATATGTGGGAAAGCACAGATCCGCAGGGCTGTTGTGCCTGTGAATAGGCTGCACAGGGAAAGTGAAAATCAGCAAGAGCTTTCAGGGCTGGCAGCTTCCCTGTGGGAGAAAGAGCCGGATGTTTCCCTTTCAGAAAGAGGCACTGCCGAGGACAGGCAGCATGAGCTGTAGCTTTTGTGGGGAAGCACAGATCCGCAGGGCTGTTGTGCCTGTGAATAGGCTGCACGGGGAGGTGAAGAGCAGCAAGAGCTTTCAGGGCTGGCAGCTTCCCTGTGGGAGAAAGAGCCGGATGGATCCCTTTCAGAAAGAGGCACTGCCGAGGACAGGCAGCATGAGCTGTAGTGTCTGTGGGAAAGCACAGATCCGCAGGGCTGTTGTGCCTGTGAATAGGCTGCACGGGGAGGTGAAGAGCAGCAAGAGCTTTCAGGGCTGGCAGCTTCCCTGTGGGAGAAAGAGCCGGATGTTTCCCTTTCAGAAAGAGGCACTGCCGAGGACAGGCAGCATGAGCTGTAGCATATGTGGGAAAGCACAGATCCGCAGGGCTGTTGTGCCTGTGAATAGGCTGCAGGGGAAAGTGAAGAGCAGCAAGAGCTTTCAGGGCTGGCAGCTTCCCTGTGGGAGAAAGAGCCGGATGGTTCCCTTTCAGAAAGAGGCACTGCCGAGGACAGGCAGCATGAGCTGTAGCCTCTGAGGGAAAGCACAGATCCGCAGGGCTGTTGTGCCTGTGAATAGGCTGCACGGGGAAAGTGAATAGCAGCAAGAGCTTTTAGGGCTGGCAGCTTCCCTGTGGGAGAAAGAGCCGGATGTTTCCCTTTCAGAAAGAGGCACTGCCGAGGACAGGCAGCATGATCTGTAGCATATGTGGGAAAGCACAGATCCTAGGGCTGTTGTGCCTGTGAATAGGCTGCACAGGGAAAGTGAAAATCAGCAAGAGCTTTCAGGGCTGGCAGCTTCCCTGTGGGAGAAAGAGCCGGATGTTTCCCTTTCAGAAAGAGGCACTGCCGAGGACAGGCAGCATGAGCTGTAGCATATGTGGGAAAGCACAGATCCGCAGGGCTGTTGTGCCTGTGAATAGGCTGCACAGGGAAAGTGAAAATCAGCAAGAGCTTTCAGGGCTGGCAGCTTCCCTGTGGGAGAAGGAGCCAAATATTTGACATTTCGGAAAGACACACTGCCGAGGACAGGCAGCATGAGCTGTAGCTTTTGTGGGGAAGCACAGATCCGCAGGGCTGTTGTGCCTGTGAATAGGCTGCACGGGGAGGTGAAGAGCAGCAAGAGCTTTCAGGGCTGGCAGCTTCCTTGTGGGAGAAAGAGCCGGATGTTTCCCTTTCAGAAAGAGGCACTGCGGAGGAGAGGCAGCATGAGCTGTAGCGTCTGTGGGAAAGCACAGATCTGCAGGGCTGTTGTGCCTGTAAATAAGCTGCACGAGGAAAGTGAAAAGCAGCAAGAGCTTTCAGGGCTGGCAGCTTCCCTGTGGGAGAAAGAGACGGACGTTTGCCTTTTCGGAAAGGGGCACTGCCGAGGACAGGCAGCATGAGCTGTAGCGTCTGTGGGAATGCACAGATCCGCAGGGCTGTTGTGCCTGTGAATAGGCTGCACGGGGAAAGTGAAAATCAGCAAGAGCTTTCAGGGCTGGCAGCTTCCCTGTGGGAGAAAGAGCCGGAGGTTTCCCTTTCAGAAAGAGGCACTGCCGAGGACAGGCAGCATGAGCTGTAGCATATGTGGGAAAGCACAGATACGCAGGGCTGTTGTGCCTGTGAATAGGCTGCACGGGGAAAGTGGAAAGCAGCAAGAGCTTTCATGGCTGGCAGCTTCCCTGTGGGAGAAGGAGCCAAATACTTGACATTGCGGAAAGAGACACTGCCGAGGACAGGCAGCATGAGCTGTTGCGTCTGTGGGAAAGCACAGATCCGCAGGGCTGTTGTGCCTGAGAATAGGCTGCACGGGGAAAGTGGAAAGCAGCAAGAGCTTTCATGGCTGGCAGCTTCCCTGTGGGAGAAGGAGCCAAATATTTGACATTTCGGAAAGAGGCACTGCCGAGGACAGGCAGCATGAGCTGTAGCGTCTGTGGGAAAGCACAGATCCGCAGGACTGTTGTGCCTGTGAATAGGCTGCATGGGAAAGTGAAAAGCAGCAAGAGCTTTCAGGGGTGGCAGCTTCCCTGTGGGAGAAGGAGCCGAACGTTTGCCTTTTCGGAAAGGGGCTCTGCCGAAGGAAAGCATCATGAGCTGTAGCGTCTGTGGGAAAGCACAGATCCGCAGGGCTGTTGTGCCTGTGAATAGGCTGCACAGGGAAAGTGAAAAGCAGCAAGAGCTTTCAGGGCTGGCAGCTTCCTTGTGGGAGAAAGAGCCTGATGTTTCCCTTTCAGAAAGAGGCACTGCGGAGGACAGGCAGCATGAGCTGTAGCGTCTGTGGGAAAGCACAGATCCGCAGGGCTGTTGTGCCTGTGAATAAGCTGCACGGGGAAAGTGAAAAGCAGCAAGAGCTTTCAGGGCTGGCAGCTTCCCTGTGGGAGAAGGAGCCGGATGTTTCCCTTTCAGAAAGAGACACTGCCGAGGACAGGCAGCATGAGCTGTAGCTTTTGTGGGGAAGCACAGATCCGCAGGGCTGTTGTGCCTGTAAATAGGCTGCACGGGGAAAGTGAATAGCAGCAAGAGCTTTTAGGGCTGGCAGCTTCCCTGTGGGAGAAAGAGCCGGATGTTTCCCTTTCAGAAAGAGGCACTGCCTAGGACAGGCAGCATGAGCTGTTGCGTCTGTGGGAAAGCACAGATCCGCAGGGCTGTTGTGCCTGTGAATAGGCTGCACGGGGAAAGTGAAAAGCAGCAAGAGCTTTCAGGGCTGGCAGCTTCCCTGTGGGAGAAAGAGCCGGATGTTTCCCTTTCAGAAAGAGGCACTGCCGAGGACAGGCAGCATGAGCTGTAGCATATGTGGGAAAGCACAGATCCGCAGGGCTGTTGTGCCTGTGAATAGGCTGCACAGGGAAAGTGAAAATCAGCAAGAGCTTTCAGGGCTGGCAGCTTCCCTGTGGGAGAAGGAGCCAAATATTTGACATTTCGGAAAGACACACTGCCGAGGACAGGCAGCATGAGCTGTAGCTTTTGGGGGAAGCACATATCCGCAGGGCTGTTGTGCCTGTGAATAGGCTGCACGGGGAGGTGAAGAGCAGCAAGAGCTTTCAGGGCTGGCAGCTTCCTTGTGGGAGAAAGAGCCGGATGTTTCCCTTTCAGAAAGAGGCACTGCGGAGGAGAGGCAGCATGATCAGTAGCATATGTGGGAATGCACAGATCCGCAGGGCTGTTGTACCTGTGAATAGGCTGCACGCGGAAAGTGAAAAGCAGCAAGAGCTTTCAGGGCTGGCAGCTTCCTTGTGGGAGAAAGAGCCGGATGTTTCCCTTTCAGAAAGAGGCACTGCGGAGGACAGGCAGCATGAGCTGTAGCGTCTGTGGGAAAGCACAGATCCGCAGGGCTGTTGTGCCTGTGAATAAGCTGCACGGGGAAAGTGAAAAGCAGCAAGAGCTTTCAGGGCTGGCAGCTTCCCTGTGGGAGAAGGAGCCGGATGTTTCCCTTTCAGAAAGAGACACTGCCGAGGACAGGCAGCATGAGCTGTAGCGCCTGTGGGAAAGCACAGATCCGCAGGGCTGTTGTGCCTGTGAATAGGCTGCACAGGGAAAGTGAAAATCAGCAAGAGCTTTCAGGGCTGGCAGCTTCCCTGTGGGAGCAAGAGCCGGATGTTTCCCTTTCAGAAAGAGGCACTGCCGAGGACAGGCAGCATGAGCTGTAGTGTCTGTGGGAAAGCACAGATCCGCAGGGCTGTTGTGCCTGTGAATAGGCTGCACGGGGAAAGTGAAAAGGAGCAAGAGCTTTCAGGGCTGGCAGCTTCCTTGTGAGAGAAGGAGCCAGAGGTTTGCCTTTTTGAAAGGGCCTCTGCTGAAGGAAATCATCATGAGCTGTAGCGCCTGTGGGAAAGCACAGATCCGCAGGGCTGTTGTGCCTGTGAATAGGCTGCATGGGAAAGTGAAAAGCAGCAAGAGCTTTCAGGGCTGGCAGCTTCCTTGTGGGAGAAAGAGCCGGATGTTTCCCTTTCAGAAAGAGGCACTGCCGAGGACAGGCAGCATGAGCTGTAGCGTCTGTGGGAAAGCACAGATCTGCAGGGCTGTTGTGCCTGTAAATAAGCTGCACGAGGAAAGTGAAAATCAGCAAGAGCTTTCAGGGCTGGCAGCTTCCCTCTGGGAGAAAGAGCCGGATGGTTCCCTTTCAGAAAGGGGCTCTGCCGAGGACAGGCAGCATGAGCTATTGCGTCTGTGGGAAAGCACAGATCCGCAGGGCTGTTGTGCCTGTGAATAGGCTGCACGGGGAAAGTGAAAATCAGCAAGAGCTTTCAGGGCTGGCAGCTTCCTTGTGGGAGAAGGAGCCAAATATTTGACATTCCGGAAAGAGACACTGCCGAGGACAGGCAGCATGAGCTATAGCTTTCTGGGAAACCACAGATGCGCAGGGCTGTTGTGCCTGTGAATAGGCTGCACGGGGAGGTGAAGAGCAGCAAGAGCTTTCATGGCTGGCAGCTTCCCTGTGGGAGAAGGAGCCAAATATTTGACATTTCGGAAAGAGACACTGCCGAGGACAGGCAGCATGAGCTGTAGCTTTTGTGGGAAAGCACAGATCCGCAGTGCTGTTGTGCCTGTGAATAGGCTGCACGGGGAAAGTGAAAAGCAGCAAGAGCTTTCAGGGCTGGCAGCTTCCCTGTGGGAGAAAGAGCCGGATGTTTCCCTTTCAGAAAGAGGCACTGCCGAGGACAGGCAGCATGAGCTGTAGCGTCTGTGGGAAAGCACAGATCCGCAGGGCTGTTGTGCCTGTTAATAGGCTGCACGGGGAAAGTGAAAAGGAGCAAGAGCTTTCAGGGCTGGCAGCTTCCCTGTGGGAGAAGGAGCCGGACGTTTGCCTTTTCGGAAAGGGGCTCTGCCGAAGGAAAGCATTATGAGCTGTAGCATATGTGGGAAAGCACAGATCCGCAGGGCTGTTGTGCCTGTGAATAGGCTGCACGGGGAAAGTGAAAATCAGCAAGAGCTTTCAGGGCTCGCAGCTTCCCTGTGGGAGAAAGAGCCGGATGTTTCCCTTTCAGAAAGAGGCACTGCCGAGGACAGGCAGCATGAGCTGTAGCATATGTGGGAAAGCACAGATCCGGAGGCCTGTTGTGCCTGTGAATAGGCTGCACAGGGAAAGTGAAAATCAGCAAGAGCTTTCAGGGCTGGCAGCTTCCCTGTGGGAGAAAGAGCCGGATGTTTCCCTTTCAGAAAGAGGCACTGCCGAGGACAGGCAGCATGAGCTGTAGCGTCTGTGGGAAAGCACAGATCCGCAGGGCTGTTTTGCCTGTGAATAAGCTGCAAGGGGAAAGTGAAAATCAGCAAGAGCTTTCAGGGCTGGCAGCTTCCTTGTGGGAGAAGGAGCCAAATATTTGACATTTCGGAAAGAGACACTGCCGAGGACAGGCAGCATGAGCTGTAGCTTTTGTGGGGAAGCACAGATCCGCAGGGCTGTTGTGCCTGTGAATAGGCTGCACGGGGAGGTGAAGAACAGCAAGAGCTTTCAGGGCTGGCAGCTTCTCTGTGGGAGAAAGAGCCGGATGTTTCCCTTTCAGAAAGAGGCACTGCCGAGGACAGGCAGCATGATCTGTAGCATATGTGGGAAAGCACAGATCCGCAGGGCTGTTGTGCCTGTGAATAGGCTGCACGGGGAGGTGAAGAGCAGCGAGAGCTTTCAGGGCTGGCAGCTTCCCTCTGGGAGAAAGAGCCGGATGTTTCCCTTTCAGAAAGAGGCACTGCCGAGGACAGGCAGCATGAGCTGTAGCGTCTGTGGGAAAGCACAGATCCGCAGGGCTGTTGTGCCTGTGAATAGGCTGCACGGGGAAAGTGAAGAGCAGCAAGAGCTTTCAGGGCTGGCAGCTTCCCTCTGGGACAAAGAGCCGGATGTTTCCCTTTCAGAAAGAGGCACTGCCGAGGACAGGCAGCATGAGCTGTAGTGTCTGTGGGAAAGCACAGATCCGCAGGGCTGTTGTGCCTGTGAATAGGCTGCACGGGGAGGTGAAGAGCAGCAAGAGCTTTCAGGGCTGGCAGCTTCCCTGTGGGAGAAAGAGCCGGATATTTCCCTTTCAGAAAGAGGCACTGCCGAGGACAGGCAGCATGATCTGTAGCATATGTGGGAAAGCACAGATCCGTAGGGCTGTTGTGCCTGTGAATAGGGTGCATGGGGAAAGTGAAAAGCAGCAAGAGCTTTCAGGGCTGGCAGCTTCCTTGTGGGAGAAAGAGCCAGAGGTTTGCCTTTTTGAAAGGGCCTCTGCTGAAGGAAAGCATCATGAGCTGTAGCGCCTGTGGGAAAGCACAGATCCGCAGGGCTGTTGTGTCTGTGAAAAGACTGCACGGGGAAAGTGGAAAGCGGCAAGAGCTTTCAAGGCTGGCAGCTTCCCTGTGGGAGAAGGAGCCAAATATTTGACATTTCGAAAAGAGACACTGCCGAGGACAGGCAGCATGAGCTGTAGCCTCTGTGGGAAAGCACAGATCCGCAGGGCTGTTGTGCCTGAGAATAGGCTGCACGGGGAGGTGAAGAGCAGCAAGAGCTTTCAGGGCTGGCAGCTTCCTTGTGGGAGAAGGAGCCAAATATTTGACATTTCGGAAAGAGACACTGCCGAGGACAGGCAGCATGAATTGTAGTTTTTGTGGGAAAGCACAGATCCGCAGGGCTGTTGTGCCTGTGAATAGGCTGCACGGGGAGGTGAAGAGCAGCAAGAGCTTTCAGGGCTGGCAGCTTCCTTGTGGGAGAAAGAGCCGGATGTTTCCCTTTCAGAAAGAGGCACTGCCGAGGACAGGCAGCATGAGCTGTAGCGTCTGTGGGAATGCACAGATCCGCAGGGCTGTTGTGCCTGTGAATAGGCTGCACGGGGAGGTGAAGAGCAGCAAGAGCTTTCAGGGCTGGCAGCTTCCCTGTGGGAGAAGGAGCCAAATATTTGACATTTCGGAAAGAGACACTGCCGAGGACAGGCAGCATGAGCTGTAGCTTTTGTGGGAAAGCACAGATCCGCAGTGCTGTTGTGCCTGTGAATAGGCTGCACGGGGAAAGTGAAATCAGCAAGAGCTTTCAGGGCTGGCAGCTTCCCTGTGGGAGAAAGAGCCGGATGTTTCCCTTTCAGAAAGAGGCACTGCCGAGGACAGGCAGCATGAGCTGTAGCGTCTGTGGGAAAGCACAGATCCGCAGGGCTGTTGTGCCTGTTAATAAGCTGCACGGGGAAAGTGAAAAGGAGCAAGAGCTTTCAGGGCTGGCAGCTTCCCTGTGGGAGAAGGAGCCAAATATTTGCCTTTTCGGAAAGGGGCTCTGCCGAAGGAAAGCATCATGAGCTGTAGCATATGTGGGAAAGCACAGATCCGCAGGGCTGTTGTGCCTGAGAATAGGCTGCACGGGGAGGTGAAGAGCAGCAAGAGCTTTCAGGGCTGGCAGCTTCCTTGTGGGAGAAGGAGCCAAATATTTGACATTTCGGAAAGAGACACTGCCGAGGACAGGCAGCATGAATTGTAGTTTTTGTGGGAAAGCACAGATCCGCAGGGCTGTTGTGCCTGTGAATAGGCTGCAAGGGGAGGTGAAGTGCAGCAAGAGCTTTCAGGGCTGGCAGCTTCCTTGTGGGAGAAAGAGCCGGATGTTTCCCTTTCAGAAAGAGGCACTGCCGAGGACAGGCAGCATGAGCTGTAGCGTCTGTGGGAATGCACAGATCCGCAGGGCTGTTGTGCCTGTGAATAGGCTGCACGGGGAGGTGAAGAGCAGCAAGAGCTTTCAGGGCTGGCAGCTTCCTTGTGGGAGAAGGAGCCAAATATTTGACATTTTGGAAAGAGACACTGCCGAGGACAGGCAGCATGAGCTATAGCTTTCTGGGAAACCACAGATGCGCAGGGCTGTTGTGCCTGTGAATAGGCTGCACGGGGAAAGTCAAGAGCAGCAAGAGCTTTCAGGGCTGGCAGTTTCCTTGTGGGAGAAAGAGCCGGATGTTTCCCTTTCAGAAAGAGGCACTGCCGAGGACAGGCAGCATGAGCTGTAGCTTTTGTGGGGAAGCACAGATCCGCAGGGCTGTTGTGCCTGTGAATAGGCTGCACGGGGAGGTGAAGAGCAGCAAGAGCTTTCATGGCTGGCAGCTTCCCTGTGGGAGAAGGAGCCAAATATTTGACATTTCGGAAAGAGACACTGCCGAGGACAGGCAGCATGAGCTGTAGCTTTTGTGGGAAAGCACATATCCGCAGTGCTGTTGTGCCTGTGAATAGGCTGCACGGGGAAAGTGAAAATCAGCAAGAGCTTTCAGGGCTGGCAGCTTCCCTGTGGGAGAAAGAGCCGGATGTTTCCCTTTCAGAAAGAGGCACTGCCGAGGACAGGCAGCATGAGCTGTAGCGTCTGTGGGAAAGCACAGATCCGCAGGGCTGTTGTGCCTGTTAATAAGCTGCACGGGGAAAGTGAAAAGGAGCAAGAGCTTTCAGGGCTGGCAGCTTCCCTGTGGGAGAAGGAGCCGGACGTTTGCCTTTTCGGAAAGGGGCTCTGCCGAAGGAAAGCATCATGAGCTGTAGCATATGTGGGAAAGCACAGATCCGCAGGGCTGTTGTGCCTGTGAATAGGCTGCACGGGGAAAGTGAAAATCAGCAAGAGCTTTCAGGGCTCGCAGCTTCCCTGTGGGAGAAAGAGCCGGATGTTTCCCTTTCAGAAAGAGGCACTGCCGAGGACAGGCAGCATGAGCTGTAGCATATGTGGGAAAGCACAGATCCGGAGGCCTGTTGTGCCTGTGAATAGGCTGCACAGGGAAAGTGAAAATCAGCAAGAGCTTTCAGGGCTGGCAGCTTCCCTGTGGGAGAAAGAGCCGGATGTTTCCCTTTCAGAAAGAGGCACTGCCGAGGACAGGCAGCATGAGCTGTAGCGTCTGTGGGAAAGCACAGATCCGCAGGGCTCTTGTGCCTGTGAATAGGCTGCAAGGGGAAAGTGAAAATCAGCAAGAGCTTTCAGGGCTGGCAGCTTCCTTGTGGGAGAAGGAGCCAAATATTTGACATTTCGGAAAGAGACACTGCCGAGGACAGGCAGCATGAGCTGTAGCTTTTGTGGGGAAGCACAGATCCGCAGTGCTGTTGTGCCTGTGAATAGGCTGCACGGGGAGGTGAAGAACAGCAAGAGCTTTCAGGGCTGGCAGCTTTCCTGTGGGAGAAAGAGCCGGATGTTTCCCTTTCAGAAAGAGGCACTGCCGAGGACAGGCAGCATGAGCTGTAGCATATGTGGGAAAGCACAGATCCGCAGGGCTGTTGTGCCTGTGAATAGGCTGCACGGGGAGGTGAAGATCAGCAAGAGCTTTCAGGGCTGGCAGCTTCCTTGTGGGAGAAGGAGCCAAATATTTGACATTTCGGAAAGAGACACTGCCGAGGACAGGCAGCATGAATTGTAGTTTCTGTGGGAAAGCACATATCCGTAGGGCTGTTGTGCCTGTGAATAGGCTGCACGCGGAAAGTGAAGAGCAGCAAGAGCTTTCAGGGCTGGCAGCTTCCCTGTGGGAGAAAGAGCCGGATATTTCCCTTTCAGAAAGAGGCACTGCCGAGGACAGGCAGCATGATCTGTAGCATATGTGGGAAAGCACAGATCCGTAGGGCTGTTGTGCCTGTGAATAGGCTGCATGGGGAAAGTGAAAATCAGCAAGAGCTTTCAGGGCTGGCAGCTTCCTTGTGGGAGAAAGAGCCAGAGGTTTGCCTTTTTGGAAAGGGCCTCTGCTGAAGGAAAGCATCATGAGCTGTAGCGCCTGTGGGAAAGTACAGATCCGCAGGGCTGTTGTGTCTGTGAATAGGCTGCACGGGGAAAGTGGAAAGCAGCAAGAGCTTTCAGGGCTGGCAGCTTCCCTGTGGGAGAAGGAGCCGGATGTTTCCCTTTCAGAAAGAGACACTGCCGAGGACAGGCAGCATGAGCTGTAGCATATGTGGGAATGCACAGATCCGCAGGGCTGTTGTGCCTGTGAATAGGCTGCATGGGAAAGTGAAAATCAGCAAGAGCTTTCAGGGCTGGCAGCTTCCCTGTGGGAGAAAGAGCCGGATGTTTCCATTTCAGAAAGAGACACTGCCGAGGACAGGCAGCATGAGCTGTAGCATATGTGGGAAAGCACAGATCCGCAGGGCTGTTGTGCCTGTGAATAGGCTGCATGGGAAAGTGAAAATCAGCAAGAGCTTTCAGGGCTGGCAGCTTCCCTGTGGGAGAAAGAGCCGGATGTTTCCCTTTCAGAAAGAGGCACTGCCGAGGACAGGCAGCATGAGCTGTAGCGTCTGTGGGAAAGCACAGATCCGCAGGGCTGTTGTGCCTGTGAATAAGCTGCACGGGGAAAGTGAAAAGCAGCAAGAGCTTTCAGGGCTGGCAGCTTGCTTGTGGGAGAAGGAGCCAAATATTTGACATTTCGGAAAGAGACACTGCCGAGGAGAGGCAGCATCAGCTATAGCTTTTGTGGGAAAGCACAGATCCGCAGGGCTGTTGTGCCTGTGAATAGGCTGCACGGGGAAAGTGAAAATCAGCAAGAGCTTTCAGGGCTGGCAGCTTCCCTGTGGGAGAAAGAGCCGGATGTTTCCCTTTCAGAAAGAGGCACTGCCGAGGACAGGCAGCATGAGCTGTAGCGTCTGTGGGAAAGCACAGATCCGCAGGGCTGTTGTGCCTGAGAATAGGCTGCACGGGGAAAGTGAAGAGCAGCAAGAGCTTTCAGGGCTGGCAGCTTCCCTGTGGGAGAAAGAGCCGGATGGTTCCCTTTCAGAAAGAGGCACTGCCGAGGACAGGCAGCATGAGCTGTAGCGTCTGTGGGAAAGCACAGATCCGCAGGGCTGTTGTGCCTGAGAATAGGCTGCACGGGGAAAGTGGAAAGCAGCAAGAGCTTTCATGGCTGGCAGCTTCCCTGTGGGAGAAGGAGCCAAATATTTGACATTTCGGAAAGAGGCACTGCCGAGGACAGGCAGCATGAGCTGTAGCGTCTGTGGGAAAGCACAGATCCGCAGGGCTGTTGTGCCTGTGAATAGGCTGCATGGGAAAGTGAAAAGCAGTAAGAGCTTTCAGGGGTGGCAGCTTCCCTGTGGGAGAAGGAGCCGAACGTTTGCCTTTTCGGAAAGGGGCTCTGCCGAAGGAAAGCATCATGAGCTGTAGCGTCTGTGGGAAAGCACAGATCCGCAGGGCTGTTGTGCCTGTGAATAGGCTGCACAGGGAAAGTGAAAAGCAGCAAGAGCTTTCAGGGCTGGCAGCTTCCTTGTGGGAGAAAGAGCCTGATGTTTCCCTTTCAGAAAGAGGCACTGCCGAGGACAGGCAGCATGAGCTGTAGCGTCTGTGGGAAAGCACAGATCCGCAGGGCTGTTGTGCCTGTGAATAAGCTGCACGGGGAAAGTGGAAAGCAGCAAGAGCTTTCAGGGCTGGCAGCTTCCCTGTGGGAGAAGGAGCCGGATGTTTCCCTTTCAGAAAGAGACACTGCCGAGGACAGGCAGCATGAGCTGTAGCATATGTGGGAAAGCACAGATCCGCAGGGCTGTTGTGCCTGTGAATAGGCTGCACGCGGAAAGTGAAAAGCAGCAAGAGCTTTCAGGGCTGGCAGCTTCCTTGTGGGAGAAAGAGCCGGATGTTTCCCTTTCAGAAAGAGGCACTGCGGAGGACAGGCAGCATGAGCTGTAGCGTCTGTGGGAAAGCACAGATCCGCAGGGCTGTTGTGCCTGTGAATAAGCTGCACGGGGAAAGTGAAAAGCAGCAAGAGCTTTCAGGGCTGGCAGCTTCCCTGTGGGAGAAGGAGCCGGATGTTTCCCTTTCAGAAAGAGACACTGCCGAGGACAGGCAGCATGAGCTGTAGCATATGTGGGAATGCACAGATCCGCAGGGCTGTTGTGCCTGTGAATAGGCTGCACAGGGAAAGTGAAAATCAGCAAGAGCTTTCAGGGCTGGCAGCTTCCCTGTGGGAGAAAGAGCCGGATGTTTCCATTTCAGAAAGAGACACTGCCGAGGACAGGCAGCATGAGCTGTAGCGTCTGTGGGAAAGCACAGATCCGGAGGGCTGTTGTGCCTGTGAATAGGCTGCACGGGGAAAGTGAAAATCAGCAAGAGCTTTCAGGGCTGGCAGCTTCCCTGTGGGAGAAAGAGCCGGATGTTTCCCTTTCAGAAAGAGGCACTGCCGAGGACAGGCAGCATGAGCTGTAGCGTCTGTGGGAAAGCACAGATCCGCAGGGCTGTTGTGCCTGTGAATAAGCTGCACGGGGAAAGTGAAAAGCAGCAAGAGCTTTCAGGGCTGGCAGCTTGCTTGTCTGAGAAGGAGCCAAATATTTGACATTTCGGAAAGAGACACTGCCGAGGAGAGGCAGCATCAGCTATAGCTTTTGTGGGAAAGCACAGATCCGCAGGGCTGTTGTGCCTGTGAATAGGCTGCACGGGGAAAGTGAAAATCAGCAAGAGCTTTCAGGGCTGGCAGCTTGCTTGTGGGAGAAGGAGCCGGACGTTTGCCTTTTCGGAAAGGGGCTCTGCCGAAGGAAAGCATCATGAGCCGTAGCATATGTGGGAAAGCACAGATCCGCAGGGCTGTTGTGCCTGTGAATAGGCTGCACGCGGAAAGTCAAGAGTAGCAAGAGGTTTCAGGGCTGGCAGCTTCCTTGTGGGAGAAAGAGCCGGATTTTTCCCTTTCAGAAAGAGGCACTGCCGAGGACAGGAAGCATGAGCTGTAGCTTTTGTGGGGAAGCACAGATCCGCAGGGCTGTTGTGCCTGCGGGGAGGTGAAGAGCAGCAAGAGCTTTCAGGGCTGGCAGCTTCCTTGTGGGAGAAGGAGCCGGATGTTTCCCTTTCAGAAAGAGGCACTGCCGAGGACAGGCAGCATGAGCTGTAGCGTCTGAGGGAATGCACATATCCGCAGGGCTGTTGTGCCTGTGAATAGGCTGCACGGGGAGGTGAAGAGCAGCAAGAGCTTTCAGGGCTGGCAGCTTCCCTGTGGGAGAAAGAGCCGGATGTTTCCCTTTCAGAAAGAGGCACTGCCGAGGACAGGCAGCATGAGCTGTAGTGTCTGTGGGGAAGCACAGATCCGCAGGGCTGTTGTGCCTGTGAATAGGCTGCACGGGGAAGTGAAGAGCAGCAAGAGCTTTCAGGGCTGGCAGCTTTCCTATGGGAGAAAGAGCCGGATGGATCCCTTTCAGAAAGAGGCACTGCCGAGGACAGGCAGCGTGAGCTGTAGCATATGTGGGAAAGCACAGATCCGCAGGGCTGTTGTGCCTGTGAATAGGCTGCACGGGGAGGTGAAGAGCAGCAAGAGCTTTCAGGGCTGGCAGCTTCCTTGTGGGAGAAAGAGCCGGATGTTTCCCTTTCAGAAAGAGGCACTGCCGAGGACAGGCAGCATGATCTGTAGCATATGTGGGAAAGCACAGATCCGCAGGGCTGTTGTGCCTGTGAATAGGCTGCACAGGGAAAGTGAAAATCAGCAAGAGCTTTCAGGGCTGGCAGCTTCCCTGTGGGAGAAAGAGCCGGATGGTTCCCTTTCAGAAAGAGGCACTGCCGAGGACAGGCAGCATGAGCTGTAGCCTCTGTGGGAAAGCACAGATCCGCAGGGCTGTTGTGCCTGTGAATAGGCTGCACGGGGAGGTGAAGAGCAGCAAGAGCTTTCAGGGCTGGCAGCTTCCCTGTGGGAGAAAGAGCCGGATGTTTCCCTTTCAGAAAGAGGCACTGCCGAGGACAGGCAGCATGAGCTGTAGCGTCTGTGGGAAAGCACAGATCCGGAGGGCTGTTGTGCCTGTGAATAGGCTGCACGGGGAAGTGAAGAGCAGCAAGAGCTTTCAGGGCTGGCAGCTTTCCTATGGGAGAAAGAGCCGGATGGATCCCTTTCAGAAAGAGGCACTGCCGAGGACGGGCGGCGTGAGCTGTAGCATATGTGGGAAAGCACAGATCCGCAGGGCTGTTGTGCCTGTGAATAGGCTGCACGGGGAGGTGAAGAGCAGCAAGAGCTTTCAGGGCTGGCAGCTTCCTTGTGGGAGAAAGAGCCGGATGTTTCCCTTTCAGAAAGAGGCACTGCCGAGGACAGGCAGCATGATCTGTAGCATATGTGGGAAAGCACAGATCCTAGGGCTGTTGTGCCTGTGAATAGGCTGCACAGGGAAAGTGAAAATCAGCAAGAGCTCTCAGGGCTGGCAGCTTCCCTGTGGGAGAAAGAGCCGGATGTTTCCCTTTCAGAAAGAGGCACTGCCGAGGAGAGGCAGCATGAGCTGTAGCTTTTGTGGGGAAGCACAGATCCGCAGGGCTGTTGTGCCTGTGAATAGGCTGCACGGGGAAAGTGAAAATCAGCAAGAGCTTTCAGGGCTGGCAGCTTCCCTGTGGGAGAAAGAGCCGGATGTTTCCCTTTCAGAAAGAGGCACTGCCGAGGACAGGCAGCATGAGCTGTAGTGTCTGTGGGAAAGCACAGATCCGCAGGGCTGTTGTGCCTGTGAATAGGCTGCACGGGGAAAGTGAAAATCAGCAAGAGCTTTCAGGGCTGGCAGCTTCCTTGTGGGAGAAAGAGCCGGATGTTTCCCTTTCAGAAAGAGGCACTGCCGAGGACAGGCAGCATGAGCTGTAGCTTTTGTGGGGAAGCACAGATCCGCAGGGCTGTTGTGCCTGTGAATAGGCTGCACGGGGAAAGTGAAAAGCAGCAATAGCTTTCAGGGCTGGCAGCTTCCTTGTGGGAGAAGGAGCCAGAGGTTTGCCTTTTTGGAAAGGGCCTCTGCTGAAGGAAAGCAGCATGAGCTGTAGCTTTTGTGGGGAAGCACAGATCCGCAGGGCTGTTGTGCCTGTGAATAGGCTGCACGGGGAGGTGAAGAGCAGCAAGAGCTTTCAGGGCTGGCAGCTTCCCTGTGGGAGAAAGAGCCGGATGGATCCCTTTCAGAAAGAGGCACTGCCGAGGAGAGGCAGCATGAGCTGTAGCTTTTGTGGGGAAGCACAGATCCGCAGGGCTGTTGTGCCTGTGAATAGGCTGCACGGGGAGGTGAAGAGCAGCAAGAGCTTTCAGGGCTGGCAGCTTCCCTGTGGGAGAAAGAGCCGGATGTTTCCCTTTCAGAAAGAGGCACTGCCGAGGACAGGCAGCATGAGCTGTAGTGTCTGTGGGAAAGCACAGATCCGCAGGGCTGTTGTGCCTGTGAATAGGCTGCACGGGGAAAGTGAAAATCAGCAAGAGCTTTCAGGGCTGGCAGCTTCCTTGTGGGAGAAAGAGCCGGATGTTTCCCTTTCAGAAAGAGGCACTGCCGAGGACAGGCAGCATGAGCTGTAGCATATGTGGGAAAGCACAGATCCGCAGGGCTGTTGTGCCTGTGAATAGGCTGCACAGGGAAAGTGAAAATCAGCAAGAGCTTTCAGGGCTGGCAGCTTCCCTGTGGGAGAAAGAGCCGGATGTTTCCCTTTCAGAAAGAGGCACTGCCGAGGACAGGCAGCATGAGCTGTAGCTTTTGTGGGGAAGCACAGATCCGCAGGGCTGTTGTGCCTGTGAATAGGCTGCACGGGGAAAGTGAAAAGCAGCAATAGCTTTCAGGGCTGGCAGCTTCCTTGTGGGAGAAGGAGCCAGAGGTTTGCCTTTTTGGAAAGGGCCTCTGCTGAAGGAAAGCAGCATGAGCTGTAGCTTTTGTGGGGAAGCACAGATCCGCAGGGCTGTTGTGCCTGTGAATAGGCTGCACGGGGAGGTGAAGAGCAGCAAGAGCTTTCAGGGCTGGCAGCTTCCCTGTGGGAGAAAGAGCCGGATGGATCCCTTTCAGAAAGAGGCACTGCCGAGGAGAGGCAGCATGAGCTGTAGCTTTTGTGGGGAAGCACAGATCCGCAGGGCTGTTGTGCCTGTGAATAGGCTGCACGGGGAGGTGAAGAGCAGCAAGAGCTTTCAGGGCTGGCAGCTTCCCTGTGGGAGAAAGAGCCGGATGTTTCCCTTTCAGAAAGAGGCACTGCCGAGGACAGGCAGCATGAGCTGTAGTGTCTGTGGGAAAGCACAGATCCGCAGGGCTGTTGTGCCTGTGAATAGGCTGCACGGGGAAAGTGAAAATCAGCAAGAGCTTTCAGGGCTGGCAGCTTCCCTGTGGGAGAAAGAGCCGGATGTTTCCCTTTCAGAAAGAGGCACTGCCGAGGACAGGCAGCATGAGCTGTAGCATATGTGGGAAAGCACAGATCCGCAGGGCTGTTGTGCCTGTGAATAGGCTGCACAGGGAAAGTGAAAATCAGCAAGAGCTTTCAGGGCTGGCAGTTTCCCTGTGGGAGAAAGAGCTGGATGTTTCCCTTTCAGAAAGAGGCACTGCCGAGGACAGGCAGCATGAGCTGTAGCTTTTGTGGGGAAGCACAGATCCGCAGGGCTGTTGTGCCTGTGAATAGGCTGCACGGGGAAAGTGAAAAGCAGCAATAGCTTTCAGGGCTGGCAGCTTCCTTGTGGGAGAAGGAGCCGGAGGTTTGCCTTTTTGGAAAGGGCCTCTGCTGAAGGAAAGCAGCATGAGCTGTAGCTTTTGTGGGGAAGCACAGATCCGCAGGGCTGTTGTGCCTGTGAATAGGCTGCACGGGGAGGTGAAGAGCAGCAAGAGCTTTCAGGGCTGGCAGCTTCCCTGTGGGAGAAAGAGCCGGATGTTTCCCTTTCAGAAAGAGGCACTGCCGAGGACAGGCAGCATGAGCTGTAGCATATGTGGGAAAGCACAGATCCGCAGGGCTGTTGTGCCTGTGAATAGGCTGCAGGGGAAAGTGAAGAGCAGCAAGAGCTTTCAGGGCTGGCAGCTTCCCTGTGGGAGAAAGAGCCGGATGGTTCCCTTTCAGAAAGAGGCACTGCCGAGGACAGGCAGCATGAGCTGTAGCATATGTGGGAAAGCACAGATCCGCAGGGCTGTTGTGCCTGTGAATAGGCTGCACGGGGAGGTGAAGAGCAGCAAGAGCTTTCAGGGCTGGCAGCTTCCTTGTGGGAGAAAGAGCCGGATGTTTCCCTTTCAGAAAGAGGCACTGCCGAGGACAGGCAGCATGAGCTGTAGCGTCTGTGGGAAAGCACAGATCCGCAGGGCTGTTGTGCCTGTGAATAGGCTGCACGGGGAAGTGAAGAGCAGCAAGAGCTTTCAGGGCTGGCAGCTTTCCTATGGGAGAAAGAGCCGGATGGATCCCTTTCAGAAAGAGGCACTGCCGAGGACGGGCAGCGTGAGCTGTAGCATATGTGGGACAGCACAGATCCGCAGGGCTGTTGTGCCTGTGAATAGGCTGCACGGGGAAAGTGAAAATCAGCAAGAGCTTTCAGGGCTGGCAGCTTCCTTGTGGGAGAAGGAGCCGGATGTTTCCCTTTCAGAAAGAGGCACTGCCGAGGACAGGCAGCATGAGCTGTAGCTTTTGTGGGGAAGCACAGATCCGCAGGGCTGTTGTGCCTGTGAATAGGCTGCACGGGGAGGTGAAGAGCAGCAAGAGCTTTCAGGGCTGGCAGCTTCCCTGTGGGAGAAAGAGCCGGATGTTTCCCTTTCAGAAAGAGGCACTGCCGAGGACAGGCAGCATGAGCTGTAGTGTCTGTGGGGAAGCACAGATCCGCAGGGCTGTTGTGCCTGTGAATAGGCTGCACGGGGAGGTGAAGAGCAGCAAGAGCTTTCAGGGCTGGCAGCTTCCCTGTGGGAGAAAGAGCCGGATGTTTCCCTTTCAGAAAGAGGCACTGCCGAGGACAGGCAGCATGAGCTGTAGCATATGTGGGAAAGCACAGATCCGCAGGGCTGTTGTGCCTGTGAATAGGCTGCACGGGGAAGTGAAGAGCAGCAAGAGCTTTCAGGGCTGGCAGCTTTCCTATGGGAGAAAGAGCCGGATGGATCCCTTTCAGAAAGAGGCACTGCCGAGGACAGGCAGCGTGAGCTGTAGCATATGTGGGAAAGCACAGATCCGCAGGGCTGTTGTGCCTGTGAATAGGCTGCACGGGGAGGTGAAGAGCAGCAAGAGCTTTCAGGGCTGGCAGCTTCCTTGTGGGAGAAAGAGCCGGATGTTTCCCTTTCAGAAAGAGGCACTGCCGAGGACAGGCAGCATGATCTGTAGCATATGTGGGAAAGCACAGATCCTAGGGCTGTTGTGCCTGTGAATAGGCTGCACAGGGAAAGTGAAAATCAGCAAGAGCTTTCAGGGCTGGCAGCTTCCCTGTGGGAGAAAGAGCCGGATGTTTCCCTTTCAGAAAGAGGCACTGCCGAGGACAGGCAGCATGAGCTGTAGCTTTTGTGGGGAAGCACAGATCCGCAGGGCTGTTGTGCCTGTGAATAGGCTGCACGGGGAGGTGAAGAGCAGCAAGAGCTTTCAGGGCTGGCAGCTTCCCTGTGGGAGAAAGAGCCGGATGGTTCCCTTTCAGAAAGAGGCACTGCCGAGGACAGGCAGCATGAGCTGTAGCCTCTGTGGGAAAGCACAGATCCGCAGGGCTGTTGTGCCTGTGAATAGGCTGCACGGGGAGGTGAAGAGCAGCAAGAGCTTTCAGGGCTGGCAGCTTCCCTGTGGGAGAAAGAGCCGGATGTTTCCCTTTCAGAAAGAGGCACTGCCGAGGACAGGCAGCATGAGCTGTAGCGTCTGTGGGAAAGCACAGATCCGGAGGGCTGTTGTGCCTGTGAATAGGCTGCACGGGGAAGTGAAGAGCAGCAAGAGCTTTCAGGGCTGGCAGCTTTCCTATGGGAGAAAGAGCCGGATGGATCCCTTTCAGAAAGAGGCACTGCCGAGGACGGGCGGCGTGAGCTGTAGCATATGTGGGAAAGCACAGATCCGCAGGGCTGTTGTGCCTGTGAATAGGCTGCACAGGGAAAGTGAAAATCAGCAAGAGCTTTCAGGGCTGGCAGCTTCCCTGTGGGAGAAAGAGCCGGATGTTTCCCTTTCAGAAAGAGGCACTGCCGAGGACAGGCAGCATGAGCTGTAGTGTCTGTGGGAAAGCACAGATCCGCAGGGCTGTTGTGCCTGTGAATAGGCTGCACGGGGAGGTGAAGAGCAGCAAGAGCTTTCAGGGCTGGCAGCTTCCTTGTGGGAGAAGGAGCCGGGTGGATCCCTTTCAGAAAGAGGCACTGCCGAGGACGGGCAGCGTGAGCTGTAGCGTCTGTGGGAAAGCACAGATCCTAGGACTGTTGTGCCTGTGAATAGGCTGCACAGGCAAAGTGAAAATCAGCAAGAGCTTTCAGGGCTGGCAGCTTCCCTGTGGGAGAAAGAGCCGGAGGTTTCCCTTTCAGAAAGAGGCACTGCCGAGGACAGGCAGCATGAGCTGTAGCGTCTGTGGGAAAGCACAGATCCGCAGGGCTCTTGTGCCTGTGAATAGGCTGCACGGGGAGGTGAAGAGCAGCAAGAGCTTTCAGGGCTGGCAGCTTCCCTGTGGGAGAAAGAGCCGGATGTTTCCCTTTCAGAAAGAGGCACTGCCGAGGACAGGCAGCATGAGCTGTAGCCTCTGTGGGAAAGCACAGATCCGCAGGGCTGTTGTGCCTGTGAATAGGCTGCACGGGGAGGTGAAGAGCAGCAAGAGCTTTCAGGGCTGGCAGCTTCCCTGTGGGAGAAAGAGCCGGATGTTTCCCTTTCAGAAAGAGGCACTGCCGAGGAGAGGCAGCATGAGCTGTAGCGTCTGTGGGAAAGCACAGATCCGCAGGGCTGTTGTGCCTGTGAATAGGCTGCACGGGGAAGTGAAGAGCAGCAAGAGCTTTCAGGGCTGGCAGCTTTCCTATGGGAGAAAGAGCCGGATGGATCCCTTTCAGAAAGAGGCACTGCCGAGGACGGGCAGCGTGAGCTGTAGCATATGTGGTAAAGCACAGATCCGCAGGGCTGTTGTGCCTGTGAATAGGCTGCACGGGGAGGTGAAGAGCAGCAAGAGCTTTCAGGGCTGGCAGCTTCCTTGTGGGAGAAAGAGCCGGATGTTTCCCTTTCAGAAAGAGGCACTGCCGAGGACAGGCAGCATGATCTGTAGCATATGTGGGAAAGCACAGATCCTAGGGCTGTTGTGCCTGTGAATAGGCTGCACAGGGAAAGTGAAAATCAGCAAGAGCTTTCAGGGCTGGCAGCTTCCCTGTGGGAGAAAGAGCCGGATGTTTCCCTTTCAGAAAGAGGCACTGCCGAGGAGAGGCAGCATGAGCTGTAGCTTTTGTGGGGAAGCACAGATCCGCAGGGCTGTTGTGCCTGTGAATAGGCTGCACGGGGAGGTGAAGAGCAGCAAGAGCTTTCAGGGCTGGCAGCTTCCCTGTGGGAGAAAGAGCCGGATGTTTCCCTTTCAGAAAGAGGCACTGCCGAGGACAGGCAGCATGAGCTGTAGTGTCTGTGGGAAAGCACAGATCCGCAGGGCTGTTGTGCCTGTGAATAGGCTGCACGGGGAAAGTGAAAATCAGCAAGAGCTTTCAGGGCTGGCAGCTTCCTTGTGGGAGAAAGAGCCGGATGTTTCCCTTTCAGAAAGAGGCACTGCCGAGGACAGGCAGCATGAGCTGTAGCATATGTGGGAAAGCACAGATCCGCAGGGCTGTTGTGCCTGTGAATAGGCTGCACAGGGAAAGTGAAAATCAGCAAGAGCTTTCAGGGCTGGCAGCTTCCCTGTGGGAGAAAGAGCCGGATGTTTCCCTTTCAGAAAGAGGCACTGCCGAGGACAGGCAGCATGAGCTGTAGCTTTTGTGGGGAAGCACAGATCCGCAGGGCTGTTGTGCCTGTGAATAGGCTGCACGGGGAGGTGAAGAGCAGCAAGAGCTTTCAGGGCTGGCAGCTTCCCTGTGGGAGAAAGAGCCGGATGGATCCCTTTCAGAAAGAGGCACTGCCGAGGACAGGCAGCATGAGCTGTAGTGTCTGTGGGAAAGCACAGATCCGCAGGGCTGTTGTGCCTGTGAATAGGCTGCACGGGGAGGTGAAGAGCAGCAAGAGCTTTCAGGGCTGGCAGCTTCCCTGTGGGAGAAAGAGCCGGATGTTTCCCTTTCAGAAAGAGGCACTGCCGAGGACAGGCAGCATGAGCTGTAGCATATGTGGGAAAGCACAGATCCGCAGGGCTGTTGTGCCTGTGAATAGGCTGCAGGGGAAAGTGAAGAGCAGCAAGAGCTTTCAGGGCTGGCAGCTTCCCTGTGGGAGAAAGAGCCGGATGGTTCCCTTTCAGAAAGAGGCACTGCCGAGGACAGGCAGCATGAGCTGTAGCCTCTGAGGGAAAGCACAGATCCGCAGGGCTGTTGTGCCTGTGAATAGGCTGCACGGGGAAAGTGAATAGCAGCAAGAGCTTTTAGGGCTGGCAGCTTCCCTGTGGGAGAAAGAGCCGGATGTTTCCCTTTCAGAAAGAGGCACTGCCGAGGACAGGCAGCATGATCTGTAGCATATGTGGGAAAGCACAGATCCTAGGGCTGTTGTGCCTGTGAATAGGCTGCACGGGGAGGTGAAGAGCAGCAAGAGCTTTCAGGGCTGGCAGCTTCCCTGTGGGAGAAAGAGCCGGATGTTTCCCTTTCAGAAAGAGGCACTGCCGAGGACAGGCAGCATGAGCTGTAGTGTCTGTGGGAAAGCACAGATCCGCAGGGCTGTTGTGCCTGTGAATAGGCTGCACGGGGAAAGTGAAAATCAGCAAGAGCTTTCAGGGCTGGCAGCTTCCTTGTGGGAGAAAGAGCCGGATGTTTCCCTTTCAGAAAGAGGCACTGCCGAGGACAGGCAGCATGAGCTGTAGCATATGTGGGAAAGCACAGATCCGCAGGGCTGTTGTGCCTGTGAATAGGCTGCACAGGGAAAGTGAAAATCAGCAAGAGCTTTCAGGGCTGGCAGCTTCCCTGTGGGAGAAAGAGCCGGATGTTTCCCTTTCAGAAAGAGGCACTGCCGAGGACAGGCAGCATGAGCTGTAGCTTTTGTGGGGAAGCACAGATCCGCAGGGCTGTTGTGCCTGTGAATAGGCTGCACGGGGAGGTGAAGAGCAGCAAGAGCTTTCAGGGCTGGCAGCTTCCCTGTGGGAGAAAGAGCCGGATGGATCCCTTTCAGAAAGAGGCACTGCCGAGGACAGGCAGCATGAGCTGTAGTGTCTGTGGGAAAGCACAGATCCGCAGGGCTGTTGTGCCTGTGAATAGGCTGCACGGGGAGGTGAAGAGCAGCAAGAGCTTTCAGGGCTGGCAGCTTCCCTGTGGGAGAAAGAGCCGGATGTTTCCCTTTCAGAAAGAGGCACTGCCGAGGACAGGCAGCATGAGCTGTAGCATATGTGGGAAAGCACAGATCCGCAGGGCTGTTGTGCCTGTGAATAGGCTGCAGGGGAAAGTGAAGAGCAGCAAGAGCTTTCAGGGCTGGCAGCTTCCCTGTGGGAGAAAGAGCCGGATGGTTCCCTTTCAGAAAGAGGCACTGCCGAGGACAGGCAGCATGAGCTGTAGCCTCTGAGGGAAAGCACAGATCCGCAGGGCTGTTGTGCCTGTGAATAGGCTGCACGGGGAAAGTGAATAGCAGCAAGAGCTTTTAGGGCTGGCAGCTTCCCTGTGGGAGAAAGAGCCGGATGTTTCCCTTTCAGAAAGAGGCACTGCCGAGGACAGGCAGCATGATCTGTAGCATATGTGGGAAAGCACAGATCCTAGGGCTGTTGTGCCTGTGAATAGGCTGCACAGGGAAAGTGAAAATCAGCAAGAGCTTTCAGGGCTGGCAGCTTCCCTGTGGGAGAAAGAGCCGGATGTTTCCCTTTCAGAAAGAGGCACTGCCGAGGACAGGCAGCATGAGCTGTAGCATATGTGGGAAAGCACAGATCCGCAGGGCTGTTGTGCCTGTGAATAGGCTGCACAGGGAAAGTGAAAATCAGCAAGAGCTTTCAGGGCTGGCAGCTTCCCTGTGGGAGAAGGAGCCAAATATTTGACATTTCGGAAAGACACACTGCCGAGGACAGGCAGCATGAGCTGTAGCTTTTGTGGGGAAGCACAGATCCGCAGGGCTGTTGTGCCTGTGAATAGGCTGCACGGGGAGGTGAAGAGCAGCAAGAGCTTTCAGGGCTGGCAGCTTCCTTGTGGGAGAAAGAGCCGGATGTTTCCCTTTCAGAAAGAGGCACTGCGGAGGAGAGGCAGCATGAGCTGTAGCGTCTGTGGGAAAGCACAGATCTGCAGGGCTGTTGTGCCTGTAAATAAGCTGCACGAGGAAAGTGAAAAGCAGCAAGAGCTTTCAGGGCTGGCAGCTTCCCTGTGGGAGAAAGAGACGGACGTTTGCCTTTTCGGAAAGGGGCACTGCCGAGGACAGGCAGCATGAGCTGTAGCGTCTGTGGGAATGCACAGATCCGCAGGGCTGTTGTGCCTGTGAATAGGCTGCACGGGGAAAGTGAAAATCAGCAAGAGCTTTCAGGGCTGGCAGCTTCCCTGTGGGAGAAAGAGCCGGAGGTTTCCCTTTCAGAAAGAGGCACTGCCGAGGACAGGCAGCATGAGCTGTAGCATATGTGGGAAAGCACAGATACGCAGGGCTGTTGTGCCTGTGAATAGGCTGCACGGGGAAAGTGGAAAGCAGCAAGAGCTTTCAGGGCTGGCAGCTTCCTTGTGGGAGAAGGAGCCAAATATTTGACATTTCGGAAAGAGACACTGCCGAGGACAGGCAGCATGAGCTGTAGCTTTTGTGGGGAAGCACAGATCCGCAGTGCTGTTGTGCCTGTGAATAGGCTGCACGGGGAGGTGAAGAACAGCAAGAGCTTTCAGGGCTGGCAGCTTTCCTGTGGGAGAAAGAGCCGGATGTTTCCCTTTCAGAAAGAGGCACTGCCGAGGACAGGCAGCATGAGCTGTAGCATATGTGGGAAAGCACAGATCCGCAGGGCTGTTGTGCCTGTGAATAGGCTGCACGGGGAGGTGAAGATCAGCAAGAGCTTTCAGGGCTGGCAGCTTCCTTGTGGGAGAAGGAGCCAAATATTTGACATTTCGGAAAGAGACACTGCCGAGGACAGGCAGCATGAATTGTAGTTTCTGTGGGAAAGCACATATCCGTAGGGCTGTTGTGCCTGTGAATAGGCTGCACGCGGAAAGTGAAGAGCAGCAAGAGCTTTCAGGGCTGGCAGCTTCCCTGTGGGAGAAAGAGCCGGATATTTCCCTTTCAGAAAGAGGCACTGCCGAGGACAGGCAGCATGATCTGTAGCATATGTGGGAAAGCACAGATCCGTAGGGCTGTTGTGCCTGTGAATAGGCTGCATGGGGAAAGTGAAAATCAGCAAGAGCTTTCAGGGCTGGCAGCTTCCTTGTGGGAGAAAGAGCCAGAGGTTTGCCTTTTTGGAAAGGGCCTCTGCTGAAGGAAAGCATCATGAGCTGTAGCGCCTGTGGGAAAGTACAGATCCGCAGGGCTGTTGTGTCTGTGAATAGGCTGCACGGGGAAAGTGGAAAGCAGCAAGAGCTTTCAGGGCTGGCAGCTTCCCTGTGGGAGAAGGAGCCGGATGTTTCCCTTTCAGAAAGAGACACTGCCGAGGACAGGCAGCATGAGCTGTAGCATATGTGGGAATGCACAGATCCGCAGGGCTGTTGTGCCTGTGAATAGGCTGCATGGGAAAGTGAAAATCAGCAAGAGCTTTCAGGGCTGGCAGCTTCCCTGTGGGAGAAAGAGCCGGATGTTTCCATTTCAGAAAGAGACACTGCCGAGGACAGGCAGCATGAGCTGTAGCATATGTGGGAAAGCACAGATCCGCAGGGCTGTTGTGCCTGTGAATAGGCTGCATGGGAAAGTGAAAATCAGCAAGAGCTTTCAGGGCTGGCAGCTTCCCTGTGGGAGAAAGAGCCGGATGTTTCCCTTTCAGAAAGAGGCACTGCCGAGGACAGGCAGCATGAGCTGTAGCGTCTGTGGGAAAGCACAGATCCGCAGGGCTGTTGTGCCTGTGAATAAGCTGCACGGGGAAAGTGAAAAGCAGCAAGAGCTTTCAGGGCTGGCAGCTTGCTTGTGGGAGAAGGAGCCAAATATTTGACATTTCGGAAAGAGACACTGCCGAGGAGAGGCAGCATCAGCTATAGCTTTTGTGGGAAAGCACAGATCCGCAGGGCTGTTGTGCCTGTGAATAGGCTGCACGGGGAAAGTGAAAATCAGCAAGAGCTTTCAGGGCTGGCAGCTTCCCTGTGGGAGAAAGAGCCGGATGTTTCCCTTTCAGAAAGAGGCACTGCCGAGGACAGGCAGCATGAGCTGTAGCGTCTGTGGGAAAGCACAGATCCGCAGGGCTGTTGTGCCTGAGAATAGGCTGCACGGGGAAAGTGAAGAGCAGCAAGAGCTTTCAGGGCTGGCAGCTTCCCTGTGGGAGAAAGAGCCGGATGGTTCCCTTTCAGAAAGAGGCACTGCCGAGGACAGGCAGCATGAGCTGTAGCGTCTGTGGGAAAGCACAGATCCGCAGGGCTGTTGTGCCTGAGAATAGGCTGCACGGGGAAAGTGGAAAGCAGCAAGAGCTTTCATGGCTGGCAGCTTCCCTGTGGGAGAAGGAGCCAAATATTTGACATTTCGGAAAGAGGCACTGCCGAGGACAGGCAGCATGAGCTGTAGCGTCTGTGGGAAAGCACAGATCCGCAGGGCTGTTGTGCCTGTGAATAGGCTGCATGGGAAAGTGAAAAGCAGTAAGAGCTTTCAGGGGTGGCAGCTTCCCTGTGGGAGAAGGAGCCGAACGTTTGCCTTTTCGGAAAGGGGCTCTGCCGAAGGAAAGCATCATGAGCTGTAGCGTCTGTGGGAAAGCACAGATCCGCAGGGCTGTTGTGCCTGTGAATAGGCTGCACAGGGAAAGTGAAAAGCAGCAAGAGCTTTCAGGGCTGGCAGCTTCCTTGTGGGAGAAAGAGCCTGATGTTTCCCTTTCAGAAAGAGGCACTGCCGAGGACAGGCAGCATGAGCTGTAGCGTCTGTGGGAAAGCACAGATCCGCAGGGCTGTTGTGCCTGT
This sequence comes from Necrosyrtes monachus, assembly GCA_037953605.1. Lineage (NCBI taxonomy): Eukaryota > Metazoa > Chordata > Aves > Accipitriformes > Accipitridae > Necrosyrtes > Necrosyrtes monachus. Next base: position 124,228 of record JAZGTQ010000559.1, read on the forward strand.
GAATAAGCTGCACGGGGAAAGTGGAAAGCAGCAAGAGCTTTCAGGGCTGGCAGCTTCCCTGTGGGAGAAGGAGCCGGATGTTTCCCTTTCAGAAAGAGACACTGCCGAGGACAGGCAGCATGAGCTGTAGCATATGTGGGAAAGCACAGATCCGCAGGGCTGTTGTGCCTGTGAATAGGCTGCACGCGGAAAGTGAAAAGCAGCAAGAGCTTTCAGGGCTGGCAGCTTCCTTGTGGGAGAAAGAGCCGGATGTTTCCCTTTCAGAAAGAGGCACTGCGGAGGACAGGCAGCATGAGCTGTAGCGTCTGTGGGAAAGCACAGATCCGCAGGGCTGTTGTGCCTGTGAATAAGCTGCACGGGGAAAGTGAAAAGCAGCAAGAGCTTTCAGGGCTGGCAGCTTCCCTGTGGGAGAAGGAGCCGGATGTTTCCCTTTCAGAAAGAGACACTGCCGAGGACAGGCAGCATGAGCTGTAGCATATGTGGGAATGCACAGATCCGCAGGGCTGTTGTGCCTGTGAATAGGCTGCACAGGGAAAGTGAAAATCAGCAAGAGCTTTCAGGGCTGGCAGCTTCCCTGTGGGAGAAAGAGCCGGATGTTTCCATTTCAGAAAGAGACACTGCCGAGGACAGGCAGCATGAGCTGTAGCGTCTGTGGGAAAGCACAGATCCGGAGGGCTGTTGTGCCTGTGAATAGGCTGCACGGGGAAAGTGAAAATCAGCAAGAGCTTTCAGGGCTGGCAGCTTCCCTGTGGGAGAAAGAGCCGGATGTTTCCCTTTCAGAAAGAGGCACTGCCGAGGACAGGCAGCATGAGCTGTAGCGTCTGTGGGAAAGCACAGATCCGCAGGGCTGTTGTGCCTGTGAATAAGCTGCACGGGGAAAGTGAAAAGCAGCAAGAGCTTTCAGGGCTGGCAGCTTGCTTGTCTGAGAAGGAGCCAAATATTTGACATTTCGGAAAGAGACACTGCCGAGGAGAGGCAGCATCAGCTATAGCTTTTGTGGGAAAGCACAGATCCGCAGGGCTGTTGTGCCTGTGAATAGGCTGCACGGGGAAAGTGAAAATCAGCAAGAGCTTTCAGGGCTGGCAGCTTGCTTGTGGGAGAAGGAGCCGGACGTTTGCCTTTTCGGAAAGGGGCTCTGCCGAAGGAAAGCATCATGAGCCGTAGCATATGTGGGAAAGCACAGATCCGCAGGGCTGTTGTGCCTGTGAATAGGCTGCACGCGGAAAGTCAAGAGTAGCAAGAGGTTTCAGGGCTGGCAGCTTCCTTGTGGGAGAAAGAGCCGGATTTTTCCCTTTCAGAAAGAGGCACTGCCGAGGACAGGAAGCATGAGCTGTAGCTTTTGTGGGGAAGCACAGATCCGCAGGGCTGTTGTGCCTGCGGGGAGGTGAAGAGCAGCAAGAGCTTTCAGGGCTGGCAGCTTCCTTGTGGGAGAAGGAGCCGGATGTTTCCCTTTCAGAAAGAGGCACTGCCGAGGACAGGCAGCATGAGCTGTAGCGTCTGAGGGAATGCACATATCCGCAGTGCTGTTGTGCCTGTGAATAGGCTGCACGGGGAAAGTGAAAAGCAGCAAGAGCTTTCAGGGCTGGCAGCTTCCTTGTGGGAGAAGGAGCCGGATGTTTCCCTTTCAGAAAGAGGCACTGCCGAGGACAGGCAGCATGAGCTGTAGCTTTTGTGGGGAAGCACAGATCCGCAGGGCTGTTGTGCCTGTGAATAGGCTGCACGGGGAGGTGAAGAGCAGCAAGAGCTTTCAGGGCTGGCAGCTTCCCTGTGGGAGAAAGAGCCGGATGTTTCCCTTTCAGAAAGAGGCACTGCCGAGGACAGGCAGCATGAGCTGTAGTGTCTGTGGGGAAGCACAGATCCGCAGGGCTGTTGTGCCTGTGAATAGGCTGCACGGGGAAGTGAAGAGCAGCAAGAGCTTTCAGGGCTGGCAGCTTTCCTATGGGAGAAAGAGCCGGATGGATCCCTTTCAGAAAGAGGCACTGCCGAGGACAGGCAGCGTGAGCTGTAGCATATGTGGGAAAGCACAGATCCGCAGGGCTGTTGTGCCTGTGAATAGGCTGCACGGGGAGGTGAAGAGCAGCAAGAGCTTTCAGGGCTGGCAGCTTCCTTGTGGGAGAAAGAGCCGGATGTTTCCCTTTCAGAAAGAGGCACTGCCGAGGACAGGCAGCATGATCTGTAGCATATGTGGGAAAGCACAGATCCTAGGGCTGTTGTGCCTGTGAATAGGCTGCACAGGGAAAGTGAAAATCAGCAAGAGCTTTCAGGGCTGGCAGCTTCCCTGTGGGAGAAAGAGCCGGATGGTTCCCTTTCAGAAAGAGGCACTGCCGAGGACAGGCAGCATGAGCTGTAGCCTCTGTGGGAAAGCACAGATCCGCAGGGCTGTTGTGCCTGTGAATAGGCTGCACGGGGAGGTGAAGAGCAGCAAGAGCTTTCAGGGCTGGCAGCTTCCCTGTGGGAGAAAGAGCCGGATGTTTCCCTTTCAGAAAGAGGCACTGCCGAGGACAGGCAGCATGAGCTGTAGCGTCTGTGGGAAAGCACAGATCCGGAGGGCTGTTGTGCCTGTGAATAGGCTGCACGGGGAAGTGAAGAGCAGCAAGAGCTTTCAGGGCTGGCAGCTTTCCTATGGGAGAAAGAGCCGGATGGATCCCTTTCAGAAAGAGGCACTGCCGAGGACGGGCGGCGTGAGCTGTAGCATATGTGGGAAAGCACAGATCCGCAGGGCTGTTGTGCCTGTGAATAGGCTGCACGGGGAGGTGAAGAGCAGCAAGAGCTTTCAGGGCTGGCAGCTTCCTTGTGGGAGAAAGAGCCGGATGTTTCCCTTTCAGAAAGAGGCACTGCCGAGGACAGGCAGCATGATCTGTAGCATATGTGGGAAAGCACAGATCCTAGGGCTGTTGTGCCTGTGAATAGGCTGCACAGGGAAAGTGAAAATCAGCAAGAGCTCTCAGGGCTGGCAGCTTCCCTGTGGGAGAAAGAGCCGGATGTTTCCCTTTCAGAAAGAGGCACTGCCGAGGAGAGGCAGCATGAGCTGTAGCTTTTGTGGGGAAGCACAGATCCGCAGGGCTGTTGTGCCTGTGAATAGGCTGCACGGGGAAAGTGAAAATCAGCAAGAGCTTTCAGGGCTGGCAGCTTCCCTGTGGGAGAAAGAGCCGGATGTTTCCCTTTCAGAAAGAGGCACTGCCGAGGACAGGCAGCATGAGCTGTAGTGTCTGTGGGAAAGCACAGATCCGCAGGGCTGTTGTGCCTGTGAATAGGCTGCACGGGGAAAGTGAAAATCAGCAAGAGCTTTCAGGGCTGGCAGCTTCCTTGTGGGAGAAAGAGCCGGATGTTTCCCTTTCAGAAAGAGGCACTGCCGAGGACAGGCAGCATGAGCTGTAGCTTTTGTGGGGAAGCACAGATCCGCAGGGCTGTTGTGCCTGTGAATAGGCTGCACGGGGAAAGTGAAAAGCAGCAATAGCTTTCAGGGCTGGCAGCTTCCTTGTGGGAGAAGGAGCCAGAGGTTTGCCTTTTTGGAAAGGGCCTCTGCTGAAGGAAAGCAGCATGAGCTGTAGCTTTTGTGGGGAAGCACAGATCCGCAGGGCTGTTGTGCCTGTGAATAGGCTGCACGGGGAGGTGAAGAGCAGCAAGAGCTTTCAGGGCTGGCAGCTTCCCTGTGGGAGAAAGAGCCGGATGGATCCCTTTCAGAAAGAGGCACTGCCGAGGAGAGGCAGCATGAGCTGTAGCTTTTGTGGGGAAGCACAGATCCGCAGGGCTGTTGTGCCTGTGAATAGGCTGCACGGGGAGGTGAAGAGCAGCAAGAGCTTTCAGGGCTGGCAGCTTCCCTGTGGGAGAAAGAGCCGGATGTTTCCCTTTCAGAAAGAGGCACTGCCGAGGACAGGCAGCATGAGCTGTAGTGTCTGTGGGAAAGCACAGATCCGCAGGGCTGTTGTGCCTGTGAATAGGCTGCACGGGGAAAGTGAAAATCAGCAAGAGCTTTCAGGGCTGGCAGCTTCCTTGTGGGAGAAAGAGCCGGATGTTTCCCTTTCAGAAAGAGGCACTGCCGAGGACAGGCAGCATGAGCTGTAGCATATGTGGGAAAGCACAGATCCGCAGGGCTGTTGTGCCTGTGAATAGGCTGCACAGGGAAAGTGAAAATCAGCAAGAGCTTTCAGGGCTGGCAGCTTCCCTGTGGGAGAAAGAGCCGGATGTTTCCCTTTCAGAAAGAGGCACTGCCGAGGACAGGCAGCATGAGCTGTAGCTTTTGTGGGGAAGCACAGATCCGCAGGGCTGTTGTGCCTGTGAATAGGCTGCACGGGGAAAGTGAAAAGCAGCAATAGCTTTCAGGGCTGGCAGCTTCCTTGTGGGAGAAGGAGCCAGAGGTTTGCCTTTTTGGAAAGGGCCTCTGCTGAAGGAAAGCAGCATGAGCTGTAGCTTTTGTGGGGAAGCACAGATCCGCAGGGCTGTTGTGCCTGTGAATAGGCTGCACGGGGAGGTGAAGAGCAGCAAGAGCTTTCAGGGCTGGCAGCTTCCCTGTGGGAGAAAGAGCCGGATGGATCCCTTTCAGAAAGAGGCACTGCCGAGGAGAGGCAGCATGAGCTGTAGCTTTTGTGGGGAAGCACAGATCCGCAGGGCTGTTGTGCCTGTGAATAGGCTGCACGGGGAGGTGAAGAGCAGCAAGAGCTTTCAGGGCTGGCAGCTTCCCTGTGGGAGAAAGAGCCGGATGTTTCCCTTTCAGAAAGAGGCACTGCCGAGGACAGGCAGCATGAGCTGTAGTGTCTGTGGGAAAGCACAGATCCGCAGGGCTGTTGTGCCTGTGAATAGGCTGCACGGGGAAAGTGAAAATCAGCAAGAGCTTTCAGGGCTGGCAGCTTCCCTGTGGGAGAAAGAGCCGGATGTTTCCCTTTCAGAAAGAGGCACTGCCGAGGACAGGCAGCATGAGCTGTAGCATATGTGGGAAAGCACAGATCCGCAGGGCTGTTGTGCCTGTGAATAGGCTGCACAGGGAAAGTGAAAATCAGCAAGAGCTTTCAGGGCTGGCAGCTTCCCTGTGGGAGAAAGAGCTGGATGTTTCCCTTTCAGAAAGAGGCACTGCCGAGGACAGGCAGCATGAGCTGTAGCTTTTGTGGGGAAGCACAGATCCGCAGGGCTGTTGTGCCTGTGAATAGGCTGCACGGGGAAAGTGAAAAGCAGCAATAGCTTTCAGGGCTGGCAGCTTCCTTGTGGGAGAAGGAGCCGGAGGTTTGCCTTTTTGGAAAGGGCCTCTGCTGAAGGAAAGCAGCATGAGCTGTAGCTTTTGTGGGGAAGCACAGATCCGCAGGGCTGTTGTGCCTGTGAATAGGCTGCACGGGGAGGTGAAGAGCAGCAAGAGCTTTCAGGGCTGGCAGCTTCCCTGTGGGAGAAAGAGCCGGATGTTTCCCTTTCAGAAAGAGGCACTGCCGAGGACAGGCAGCATGAGCTGTAGCATATGTGGGAAAGCACAGATCCGCAGGGCTGTTGTGCCTGTGAATAGGCTGCAGGGGAAAGTGAAGAGCAGCAAGAGCTTTCAGGGCTGGCAGCTTCCCTGTGGGAGAAAGAGCCGGATGGTTCCCTTTCAGAAAGAGGCACTGCCGAGGACAGGCAGCATGAGCTGTAGCATATGTGGGAAAGCACAGATCCGCAGGGCTGTTGTGCCTGTGAATAGGCTGCACGGGGAGGTGAAGAGCAGCAAGAGCTTTCAGGGCTGGCAGCTTCCTTGTGGGAGAAAGAGCCGGATGTTTCCCTTTCAGAAAGAGGCACTGCCGAGGACAGGCAGCATGAGCTGTAGCGTCTGTGGGAAAGCACAGATCCGCAGGGCTGTTGTGCCTGTGAATAGGCTGCACGGGGAAGTGAAGAGCAGCAAGAGCTTTCAGGGCTGGCAGCTTTCCTATGGGAGAAAGAGCCGGATGGATCCCTTTCAGAAAGAGGCACTGCCGAGGACGGGCAGCGTGAGCTGTAGCATATGTGGGACAGCACAGATCCGCAGGGCTGTTGTGCCTGTGAATAGGCTGCACGGGGAGGTGAAGAGCAGCAAGAGCTTTCAGGGCTGGCAGCTTCCTTGTGGGAGAAGGAGCCGGATGTTTCCCTTTCAGAAAGAGGCACTGCCGAGGACAGGCAGCATGAGCTGTAGCTTTTGTGGGGAAGCACAGATCCGCAGGGCTGTTGTGCCTGTGAATAGGCTGCACGGGGAGGTGAAGAGCAGCAAGAGCTTTCAGGGCTGGCAGCTTCCCTGTGGGAGAAAGAGCCGGATGTTTCCCTTTCAGAAAGAGGCACTGCCGAGGACAGGCAGCATGAGCTGTAGTGTCTGTGGGGAAGCACAGATCCGCAGGGCTGTTGTGCCTGTGAATAGGCTGCACGGGGAGGTGAAGAGCAGCAAGAGCTTTCAGGGCTGGCAGCTTCCCTGTGGGAGAAAGAGCCGGATGTTTCCCTTTCAGAAAGAGGCACTGCCGAGGACAGGCAGCATGAGCTGTAGCATATGTGGGAAAGCACAGATCCGCAGGGCTGTTGTGCCTGTGAATAGGCTGCACGGGGAAGTGAAGAGCAGCAAGAGCTTTCAGGGCTGGCAGCTTTCCTATGGGAGAAAGAGCCGGATGGATCCCTTTCAGAAAGAGGCACTGCCGAGGACAGGCAGCGTGAGCTGTAGCATATGTGGGAAAGCACAGATCCGCAGGGCTGTTGTGCCTGTGAATAGGCTGCACGGGGAGGTGAAGAGCAGCAAGAGCTTTCAGGGCTGGCAGCTTCCTTGTGGGAGAAAGAGCCGGATGTTTCCCTTTCAGAAAGAGGCACTGCCGAGGACAGGCAGCATGATCTGTAGCATATGTGGGAAAGCACAGATCCTAGGGCTGTTGTGCCTGTGAATAGGCTGCACAGGGAAAGTGAAAATCAGCAAGAGCTTTCAGGGCTGGCAGCTTCCCTGTGGGAGAAAGAGCCGGATGTTTCCCTTTCAGAAAGAGGCACTGCCGAGGACAGGCAGCATGAGCTGTAGCTTTTGTGGGGAAGCACAGATCCGCAGGGCTGTTGTGCCTGTGAATAGGCTGCACGGGGAGGTGAAGAGCAGCAAGAGCTTTCAGGGCTGGCAGCTTCCCTGTGGGAGAAAGAGCCGGATGGTTCCCTTTCAGAAAGAGGCACTGCCGAGGACAGGCAGCATGAGCTGTAGCCTCTGTGGGAAAGCACAGATCCGCAGGGCTGTTGTGCCTGTGAATAGGCTGCACGGGGAGGTGAAGAGCAGCAAGAGCTTTCAGGGCTGGCAGCTTCCCTGTGGGAGAAAGAGCCGGATGTTTCCCTTTCAGAAAGAGGCACTGCCGAGGACAGGCAGCATGAGCTGTAGCGTCTGTGGGAAAGCACAGATCCGGAGGGCTGTTGTGCCTGTGAATAGGCTGCACGGGGAAGTGAAGAGCAGCAAGAGCTTTCAGGGCTGGCAGCTTTCCTATGGGAGAAAGAGCCGGATGGATCCCTTTCAGAAAGAGGCACTGCCGAGGACGGGCGGCGTGAGCTGTAGCATATGTGGGAAAGCACAGATCCGCAGGGCTGTTGTGCCTGTGAATAGGCTGCACAGGGAAAGTGAAAATCAGCAAGAGCTTTCAGGGCTGGCAGCTTCCCTGTGGGAGAAAGAGCCGGATGTTTCCCTTTCAGAAAGAGGCACTGCCGAGGACAGGCAGCATGAGCTGTAGTGTCTGTGGGAAAGCACAGATCCGCAGGGCTGTTGTGCCTGTGAATAGGCTGCACGGGGAGGTGAAGAGCAGCAAGAGCTTTCAGGGCTGGCAGCTTCCTTGTGGGAGAAGGAGCCGGGTGGATCCCTTTCAGAAAGAGGCACTGCCGAGGACGGGCAGCGTGAGCTGTAGCGTCTGTGGGAAAGCACAGATCCTAGGACTGTTGTGCCTGTGAATAGGCTGCACAGGCAAAGTGAAAATCAGCAAGAGCTTTCAGGGCTGGCAGCTTCCCTGTGGGAGAAAGAGCCGGAGGTTTCCCTTTCAGAAAGAGGCACTGCCGAGGACAGGCAGCATGAGCTGTAGCGTCTGTGGGAAAGCACAGATCCGCAGGGCTCTTGTGCCTGTGAATAGGCTGCACGGGGAGGTGAAGAGCAGCAAGAGCTTTCAGGGCTGGCAGCTTCCCTGTGGGAGAAAGAGCCGGATGTTTCCCTTTCAGAAAGAGGCACTGCCGAGGACAGGCAGCATGAGCTGTAGCCTCTGTGGGAAAGCACAGATCCGCAGGGCTGTTGTGCCTGTGAATAGGCTGCACGGGGAGGTGAAGAGCAGCAAGAGCTTTCAGGGCTGGCAGCTTCCCTGTGGGAGAAAGAGCCGGATGTTTCCCTTTCAGAAAGAGGCACTGCCGAGGAGAGGCAGCATGAGCTGTAGCGTCTGTGGGAAAGCACAGATCCGCAGGGCTGTTGTGCCTGTGAATAGGCTGCACGGGGAAGTGAAGAGCAGCAAGAGCTTTCAGGGCTGGCAGCTTTCCTATGGGAGAAAGAGCCGGATGGATCCCTTTCAGAAAGAGGCACTGCCGAGGACGGGCAGCGTGAGCTGTAGCATATGTGGTAAAGCACAGATCCGCAGGGCTGTTGTGCCTGTGAATAGGCTGCACGGGGAGGTGAAGAGCAGCAAGAGCTTTCAGGGCTGGCAGCTTCCTTGTGGGAGAAAGAGCCGGATGTTTCCCTTTCAGAAAGAGGCACTGCCGAGGACAGGCAGCATGAGCTGTAGCGTCTGTGGGAAAGCACAGATCCGCAGGGCTGTTGTGCCTGTGAATAAGCTGCACGGGGAAAGTGAAAAGCAGCAAGAGCTTTCAGGGCTGGCAGCTTGCTTGTGGGAGAAGGAGCCGGATGTTTCCCTTTCAGAAAGAGGCACTGCCGAGGACAGGCAGCATGAGCTGTAGCGTCTGTGGGAAAGCACAGATCCGCAGGGCTGTTGTGCCTGAGAATAGGCTGCACGGGGAAAGTGAAGAGCAGCAAGAGCTTTCAGGGCTGGCAGCTTCCCTGTGGGAGAAAGAGCCGGATGGTTCCCTTTCAGAAAGAGGCACTGCCGAGGACAGGCAGCATGAGCTGTAGCGTCTGTGGGAAAGCACAGATCCGCAGGGCTGTTGTGCCTGAGAATAGGCTGCACGGGGAAAGTGGAAAGCAGCAAGAGCTTTCATGGCTGGCAGCTTCCCTGTGGGAGAAGGAGCCAAATATTTGACATTTCGGAAAGAGGCACTGCCGAGGACAGGCAGCATGAGCTGTAGCGTCTGTGGGAAAGCACAGATCCGCAGGGCTGTTATGCCTGTGAATAGGCTGCATGGGAAAGTGAAAAGCAGTAAGAGCTTTCAGGGGTGGCAGCTTCCCTGTGGGAGAAGGAGCCGAACGTTTGCCTTTTCGGAAAGGGGCTCTGCCGAAGGAAAGCATCATGAGCTGTAGCGTCTGTGGGAAAGCACAGATCCGCAGGGCTGTTGTGCCTGTGAATAGGCTGCACAGGGAAAGTGAAAAGCAGCAAGAGCTTTCAGGGCTGGCAGCTTCCTTGTGGGAGAAAGAGCCTGATGTTTCCCTTTCAGAAAGAGGCACTGCCGAGGACAGGCAGCATGAGCTGTAGCGTCTGTGGGAAAGCACAGATCCGCAGGGCTGTTGTGCCTGTGAATAAGCTGCACGGGGAAAGTGGAAAGCAGCAAGAGCTTTCAGGGCTGGCAGCTTCCCTGTGGGAGAAGGAGCCGGATGTTTCCCTTTCAGAAAGAGACACTGCCGAGGACAGGCAGCATGAGCTGTAGCATATGTGGGAAAGCACAGATCCGCAGGGCTGTTGTGCCTGTGAATAGGCTGCACGCGGAAAGTGAAAAGCAGCAAGAGCTTTCAGGGCTGGCAGCTTCCTTGTGGGAGAAAGAGCCGGATGTTTCCCTTTCAGAAAGAGGCACTGCGGAGGACAGGCAGCATGAGCTGTAGCGTCTGTGGGAAAGCACAGATCCGCAGGGCTGTTGTGCCTGTGAATAAGCTGCACGGGGAAAGTGAAAAGCAGCAAGAGCTTTCAGGGCTGGCAGCTTCCCTGTGGGAGAAGGAGCCGGATGTTTCCCTTTCAGAAAGAGACACTGCCGAGGACAGGCAGCATGAGCTGTAGCATATGTGGGAATGCACAGATCCGCAGGGCTGTTGTGCCTGTGAATAGGCTGCACAGGGAAAGTGAAAATCAGCAAGAGCTTTCAGGGCTGGCAGCTTCCCTGTGGGAGAAAGAGCCGGATGTTTCCATTTCAGAAAGAGACACTGCCGAGGACAGGCAGCATGAGCTGTAGCGTCTGTGGGAAAGCACAGATCCGGAGGGCTGTTGTGCCTGTGAATAGGCTGCACGGGGAAAGTGAAAATCAGCAAGAGCTTTCAGGGCTGGCAGCTTCCCTGTGGGAGAAAGAGCCGGATGTTTCCCTTTCAGAAAGAGGCACTGCCGAGGACAGGCAGCATGAGCTGTAGCGTCTGTGGGAAAGCACAGATCCGCAGGGCTGTTGTGCCTGTGAATAAGCTGCACGGGGAAAGTGAAAAGCAGCAAGAGCTTTCAGGGCTGGCAGCTTGCTTGTCTGAGAAGGAGCCAAATATTTGACATTTCGGAAAGAGACACTGCCGAGGAGAGGCAGCATCAGCTATAGCTTTTGTGGGAAAGCACAGATCCGCAGGGCTGTTGTGCCTGTGAATAGGCTGCACGGGGAAAGTGAAAATCAGCAAGAGCTTTCAGGGCTGGCAGCTTGCTTGTGGGAGAAGGAGCCGGACGTTTGCCTTTTCGGAAAGGGGCTCTGCCGAAGGAAAGCATCATGAGCCGTAGCATATGTGGGAAAGCACAGATCCGCAGGGCTGTTGTGCCTGTGAATAGGCTGCACGCGGAAAGTCAAGAGTAGCAAGAGGTTTCAGGGCTGGCAGCTTCCTTGTGGGAGAAAGAGCCGGATTTTTCCCTTTCAGAAAGAGGCACTGCCGAGGACAGGAAGCATGAGCTGTAGCTTTTGTGGGGAAGCACAGATCCGCAGGGCTGTTGTGCCTGCGGGGAGGTGAAGAGCAGCAAGAGCTTTCAGGGCTGGCAGCTTCCTTGTGGGAGAAGGAGCCGGATGTTTCCCTTTCAGAAAGAGGCACTGCCGAGGACAGGCAGCATGAGCTGTAGCGTCTGAGGGAATGCACATATCCGCAGTGCTGTTGTGCCTGTGAATAGGCTGCACGGGGAAAGTGAAAAGCAGCAAGAGCTTTCAGGGCTGGCAGCTTCCTTGTGGGAGAAGGAGCCGGATGTTTCCCTTTCAGAAAGAGGCACTGCCGAGGACAGGCAGCATGAGCTGTAGCTTTTGTGGGGAAGCACAGATCCGCAGGGCTGTTGTGCCTGTGAATAGGCTGCACGGGGAGGTGAAGAGCAGCAAGAGCTTTCAGGGCTGGCAGCTTCCCTGTGGGAGAAAGAGCCGGATGTTTCCCTTTCAGAAAGAGGCACTGCCGAGGACAGGCAGCATGAGCTGTAGTGTCTGTGGGGAAGCACAGATCCGCAGGGCTGTTGTGCCTGTGAATAGGCTGCACGGGGAAGTGAAGAGCAGCAAGAGCTTTCAGGGCTGGCAGCTTTCCTATGGGAGAAAGAGCCGGATGGATCCCTTTCAGAAAGAGGCACTGCCGAGGACAGGCAGCGTGAGCTGTAGCATATGTGGGAAAGCACAGATCCGCAGGGCTGTTGTGCCTGTGAATAGGCTGCACGGGGAGGTGAAGAGCAGCAAGAGCTTTCAGGGCTGGCAGCTTCCTTGTGGGAGAAAGAGCCGGATGTTTCCCTTTCAGAAAGAGGCACTGCCGAGGACAGGCAGCATGATCTGTAGCATATGTGGGAAAGCACAGATCCTAGGGCTGTTGTGCCTGTGAATAGGCTGCACAGGGAAAGTGAAAATCAGCAAGAGCTTTCAGGGCTGGCAGCTTCCCTGTGGGAGAAAGAGCCGGATGGTTCCCTTTCAGAAAGAGGCACTGCCGAGGACAGGCAGCATGAGCTGTAGCCTCTGTGGGAAAGCACAGATCCGCAGGGCTGTTGTGCCTGTGAATAGGCTGCACGGGGAGGTGAAGAGCAGCAAGAGCTTTCAGGGCTGGCAGCTTCCCTGTGGGAGAAAGAGCCGGATGTTTCCCTTTCAGAAAGAGGCACTGCCGAGGACAGGCAGCATGAGCTGTAGCGTCTGTGGGAAAGCACAGATCCGGAGGGCTGTTGTGCCTGTGAATAGGCTGCACGGGGAAGTGAAGAGCAGCAAGAGCTTTCAGGGCTGGCAGCTTTCCTATGGGAGAAAGAGCCGGATGGATCCCTTTCAGAAAGAGGCACTGCCGAGGACGGGCGGCGTGAGCTGTAGCATATGTGGGAAAGCACAGATCCGCAGGGCTGTTGTGCCTGTGAATAGGCTGCACGGGGAGGTGAAGAGCAGCAAGAGCTTTCAGGGCTGGCAGCTTCCTTGTGGGAGAAAGAGCCGGATGTTTCCCTTTCAGAAAGAGGCACTGCCGAGGACAGGCAGCATGATCTGTAGCATATGTGGGAAAGCACAGATCCTAGGGCTGTTGTGCCTGTGAATAGGCTGCACAGGGAAAGTGAAAATCAGCAAGAGCTCTCAGGGCTGGCAGCTTCCCTGTGGGAGAAAGAGCCGGATGTTTCCCTTTCAGAAAGAGGCACTGCCGAGGAGAGGCAGCATGAGCTGTAGCTTTTGTGGGGAAGCACAGATCCGCAGGGCTGTTGTGCCTGTGAATAGGCTGCACGGGGAAAGTGAAAATCAGCAAGAGCTTTCAGGGCTGGCAGCTTCCCTGTGGGAGAAAGAGCCGGATGTTTCCCTTTCAGAAAGAGGCACTGCCGAGGACAGGCAGCATGAGCTGTAGTGTCTGTGGGAAAGCACAGATCCGCAGGGCTGTTGTGCCTGTGAATAGGCTGCACGGGGAAAGTGAAAATCAGCAAGAGCTTTCAGGGCTGGCAGCTTCCTTGTGGGAGAAAGAGCCGGATGTTTCCCTTTCAGAAAGAGGCACTGCCGAGGACAGGCAGCATGAGCTGTAGCTTTTGTGGGGAAGCACAGATCCGCAGGGCTGTTGTGCCTGTGAATAGGCTGCACGGGGAAAGTGAAAAGCAGCAATAGCTTTCAGGGCTGGCAGCTTCCTTGTGGGAGAAGGAGCCAGAGGTTTGCCTTTTTGGAAAGGGCCTCTGCTGAAGGAAAGCAGCATGAGCTGTAGCTTTTGTGGGGAAGCACAGATCCGCAGGGCTGTTGTGCCTGTGAATAGGCTGCACGGGGAGGTGAAGAGCAGCAAGAGCTTTCAGGGCTGGCAGCTTCCCTGTGGGAGAAAGAGCCGGATGGATCCCTTTCAGAAAGAGGCACTGCCGAGGAGAGGCAGCATGAGCTGTAGCTTTTGTGGGGAAGCACAGATCCGCAGGGCTGTTGTGCCTGTGAATAGGCTGCACGGGGAGGTGAAGAGCAGCAAGAGCTTTCAGGGCTGGCAGCTTCCCTGTGGGAGAAAGAGCCGGATGTTTCCCTTTCAGAAAGAGGCACTGCCGAGGACAGGCAGCATGAGCTGTAGTGTCTGTGGGAAAGCACAGATCCGCAGGGCTGTTGTGCCTGTGAATAGGCTGCACGGGGAAAGTGAAAATCAGCAAGAGCTTTCAGGGCTGGCAGCTTCCTTGTGGGAGAAAGAGCCGGATGTTTCCCTTTCAGAAAGAGGCACTGCCGAGGACAGGCAGCATGAGCTGTAGCATATGTGGGAAAGCACAGATCCGCAGGGCTGTTGTGCCTGTGAATAGGCTGCACAGGGAAAGTGAAAATCAGCAAGAGCTTTCAGGGCTGGCAGCTTCCCTGTGGGAGAAAGAGCCGGATGTTTCCCTTTCAGAAAGAGGCACTGCCGAGGACAGGCAGCATGAGCTGTAGCTTTTGTGGGGAAGCACAGATCCGCAGGGCTGTTGTGCCTGTGAATAGGCTGCACGGGGAAAGTGAAAAGCAGCAATAGCTTTCAGGGCTGGCAGCTTCCTTGTGGGAGAAGGAGCCAGAGGTTTGCCTTTTTGGAAAGGGCCTCTGCTGAAGGAAAGCAGCATGAGCTGTAGCTTTTGTGGGGAAGCACAGATCCGCAGGGCTGTTGTGCCTGTGAATAGGCTGCACGGGGAGGTGAAGAGCAGCAAGAGCTTTCAGGGCTGGCAGCTTCCCTGTGGGAGAAAGAGCCGGATGGATCCCTTTCAGAAAGAGGCACTGCCGAGGAGAGGCAGCATGAGCTGTAGCTTTTGTGGGGAAGCACAGATCCGCAGGGCTGTTGTGCCTGTGAATAGGCTGCACGGGGAGGTGAAGAGCAGCAAGAGCTTTCAGGGCTGGCAGCTTCCCTGTGGGAGAAAGAGCCGGATGTTTCCCTTTCAGAAAGAGGCACTGCCGAGGACAGGCAGCATGAGCTGTAGTGTCTGTGGGAAAGCACAGATCCGCAGGGCTGTTGTGCCTGTGAATAGGCTGCACGGGGAAAGTGAAAATCAGCAAGAGCTTTCAGGGCTGGCAGCTTCCCTGTGGGAGAAAGAGCCGGATGTTTCCCTTTCAGAAAGAGGCACTGCCGAGGACAGGCAGCATGAGCTGTAGCATATGTGGGAAAGCACAGATCCGCAGGGCTGTTGTGCCTGTGAATAGGCTGCACAGGGAAAGTGAAAATCAGCAAGAGCTTTCAGGGCTGGCAGCTTCCCTGTGGGAGAAAGAGCTGGATGTTTCCCTTTCAGAAAGAGGCACTGCCGAGGACAGGCAGCATGAGCTGTAGCTTTTGTGGGGAAGCACAGATCCGCAGGGCTGTTGTGCCTGTGAATAGGCTGCACGGGGAAAGTGAAAAGCAGCAATAGCTTTCAGGGCTGGCAGCTTCCTTGTGGGAGAAGGAGCCGGAGGTTTGCCTTTTTGGAAAGGGCCTCTGCTGAAGGAAAGCAGCATGAGCTGTAGCTTTTGTGGGGAAGCACAGATCCGCAGGGCTGTTGTGCCTGTGAATAGGCTGCACGGGGAGGTGAAGAGCAGCAAGAGCTTTCAGGGCTGGCAGCTTCCCTGTGGGAGAAAGAGCCGGATGTTTCCCTTTCAGAAAGAGGCACTGCCGAGGACAGGCAGCATGAGCTGTAGCATATGTGGGAAAGCACAGATCCGCAGGGCTGTTGTGCCTGTGAATAGGCTGCAGGGGAAAGTGAAGAGCAGCAAGAGCTTTCAGGGCTGGCAGCTTCCCTGTGGGAGAAAGAGCCGGATGGTTCCCTTTCAGAAAGAGGCACTGCCGAGGACAGGCAGCATGAGCTGTAGCATATGTGGGAAAGCACAGATCCGCAGGGCTGTTGTGCCTGTGAATAGGCTGCACGGGGAGGTGAAGAGCAGCAAGAGCTTTCAGGGCTGGCAGCTTCCTTGTGGGAGAAAGAGCCGGATGTTTCCCTTTCAGAAAGAGGCACTGCCGAGGACAGGCAGCATGAGCTGTAGCGTCTGTGGGAAAGCACAGATCCGCAGGGCTGTTGTGCCTGTGAATAGGCTGCACGGGGAAGTGAAGAGCAGCAAGAGCTTTCAGGGCTGGCAGCTTTCCTATGGGAGAAAGAGCCGGATGGATCCCTTTCAGAAAGAGGCACTGCCGAGGACGGGCAGCGTGAGCTGTAGCATATGTGGGACAGCACAGATCCGCAGGGCTGTTGTGCCTGTGAATAGGCTGCACGGGGAGGTGAAGAGCAGCAAGAGCTTTCAGGGCTGGCAGCTTCCTTGTGGGAGAAGGAGCCGGATGTTTCCCTTTCAGAAAGAGGCACTGCCGAGGACAGGCAGCATGAGCTGTAGCTTTTGTGGGGAAGCACAGATCCGCAGGGCTGTTGTGCCTGTGAATAGGCTGCACGGGGAGGTGAAGAGCAGCAAGAGCTTTCAGGGCTGGCAGCTTCCCTGTGGGAGAAAGAGCCGGATGTTTCCCTTTCAGAAAGAGGCACTGCCGAGGACAGGCAGCATGAGCTGTAGCATATGTGGGAAAGCACAGATCCGCAGGGCTGTTGTGCCTGTGAATAGGCTGCACGGGGAAGTGAAGAGCAGCAAGAGCTTTCAGGGCTGGCAGCTTTCCTATGGGAGAAAGAGCCGGATGGATCCCTTTCAGAAAGAGGCACTGCCGAGGACAGGCAGCGTGAGCTGTAGCATATGTGGGAAAGCACAGATCCGCAGGGCTGTTGTGCCTGTGAATAGGCTGCACGGGGAGGTGAAGAGCAGCAAGAGCTTTCAGGGCTGGCAGCTTCCTTGTGGGAGAAAGAGCCGGATGTTTCCCTTTCAGAAAGAGGCACTGCCGAGGACAGGCAGCATGATCTGTAGCATATGTGGGAAAGCACAGATCCTAGGGCTGTTGTGCCTGTGAATAGGCTGCACAGGGAAAGTGAAAATCAGCAAGAGCTTTCAGGGCTGGCAGCTTCCCTGTGGGAGAAAGAGCCGGATGTTTCCCTTTCAGAAAGAGGCACTGCCGAGGACAGGCAGCATGAGCTGTAGCTTTTGTGGGGAAGCACAGATCCGCAGGGCTGTTGTGCCTGTGAATAGGCTGCACGGGGAGGTGAAGAGCAGCAAGAGCTTTCAGGGCTGGCAGCTTCCCTGTGGGAGAAAGAGCCGGATGGTTCCCTTTCAGAAAGAGGCACTGCCGAGGACAGGCAGCATGAGCTGTAGCCTCTGTGGGAAAGCACAGATCCGCAGGGCTGTTGTGCCTGTGAATAGGCTGCACGGGGAGGTGAAGAGCAGCAAGAGCTTTCAGGGCTGGCAGCTTCCCTGTGGGAGAAAGAGCCGGATGTTTCCCTTTCAGAAAGAGGCACTGCCGAGGACAGGCAGCATGAGCTGTAGCGTCTGTGGGAAAGCACAGATCCGGAGGGCTGTTGTGCCTGTGAATAGGCTGCACGGGGAAGTGAAGAGCAGCAAGAGCTTTCAGGGCTGGCAGCTTTCCTATGGGAGAAAGAGCCGGATGGATCCCTTTCAGAAAGAGGCACTGCCGAGGACGGGCGGCGTGAGCTGTAGCATATGTGGGAAAGCACAGATCCGCAGGGCTGTTGTGCCTGTGAATAGGCTGCACAGGGAAAGTGAAAATCAGCAAGAGCTTTCAGGGCTGGCAGCTTCCCTGTGGGAGAAGGAGCCAAATATTTGACATTTCGGAAAGACACACTGCCGAGGACAGGCAGCATGAGCTGTAGCTTTTGGGGGAAGCACATATCCGCAGGGCTGTTGTGCCTGTGAATAGGCTGCACGGGGAGGTGAAGAGCAGCAAGAGCTTTCAGGGCTGGCAGCTTCCTTGTGGGAGAAAGAGCCGGATGTTTCCCTTTCAGAAAGAGGCACTGCGGAGGAGAGGCAGCATGATCAGTAGCATATGTGGGAATGCACAGATCCGCAGGCCTGTTGTACCTGTGAATAGGCTGCACGCGGAAAGTGAAAAGCAGCAAGAGCTTTCAGGGCTGGCAGCTTCCTTGTGGGAGAAAGAGCCGGATGTTTCCCTTTCAGAAAGAGGCACTGCGGAGGACAGGCAGCATGAGCTGTAGCGTCTGTGGGAAAGCACAGATCCGCAGGGCTGTTGTGCCTGTGAATAAGCTGCACGGGGAAAGTGAAAAGCAGCAAGAGCTTTCAGGGCTGGCAGCTTCCCTGTGGGAGAAGGAGCCGGATGTTTCCCTTTCAGAAAGAGACACTGCCGAGGACAGGCAGCATGAGCTGTAGCGCCTGTGGGAAAGCACAGATCCGCAGGGCTGTTGTGCCTGTGAATAGGCTGCACAGGGAAAGTGAAAATCAGCAAGAGCTTTCAGGGCTGGCAGCTTCCCTGTGGGAGCAAGAGCCGGATGTTTCCCTTTCAGAAAGAGGCACTGCCGAGGACAGGCAGCATGAGCTGTAGTGTCTGTGGGAAAGCACAGATCCGCAGGGCTGTTGTGCCTGTGAATAGGCTGCACGGGGAAAGTGAAAAGGAGCAAGAGCTTTCAGGGCTGGCAGCTTCCTTGTGAGAGAAGGAGCCAGAGGTTTGCCTTTTTGAAAGGGCCTCTGCTGAAGGAAATCATCATGAGCTGTAGCGCCTGTGGGAAAGCACAGATCCGCAGGGCTGTTGTGCCTGTGAATAGGCTGCATGGGAAAGTGAAAAGCAGCAAGAGCTTTCAGGGCTGGCAGCTTCCTTGTGGGAGAAAGAGCCGGATGTTTCCCTTTCAGAAAGAGGCACTGCCGAGGACAGGCAGCATGAGCTGTAGCGTCTGTGGGAAAGCACAGATCTGCAGGGCTGTTGTGCCTGTAAATAAGCTGCACGAGGAAAGTGAAAATCAGCAAGAGCTTTCAGGGCTGGCAGCTTCCCTCTGGGAGAAAGAGCCGGATGGTTCCCTTTCAGAAAGGGGCTCTGCCGAGGACAGGCAGCATGAGCTATTGCGTCTGTGGGAAAGCACAGATCCGCAGGGCTGTTGTGCCTGTGAATAGGCTGCACGGGGAAAGTGAAAATCAGCAAGAGCTTTCAGGGCTGGCAGCTTCCTTGTGGGAGAAGGAGCCAAATATTTGACATTCCGGAAAGAGACACTGGCGAGGACAGGCAGCATGAGCTATAGCTTTCTGGGAAACCACAGATGCGCAGGGCTGTTGTGCCTGTGAATAGGCTGCACGGGGAGGTGAAGAGCAGCAAGAGCTTTCATGGCTGGCAGCTTCCCTGTGGGAGAAGGAGCCAAATATTTGACATTTCGGAAAGAGACACTGCCGAGGACAGGCAGCATGAGCTGTAGCTTTTGTGGGAAAGCACAGATCCGCAGTGCTGTTGTGCCTGTGAATAGGCTGCACGGCGAAAGTGAAAAGCAGCAAGAGCTTTCAGGGCTGGCAGCTTCCCTGTGGGAGAAAGAGCCGGATGTTTCCCTTTCAGAAAGAGGCACTGCCGAGGACAGGCAGCATGAGCTGTAGCGTCTGTGGGAAAGCACAGATCCGCAGGGCTGTTGTGCCTGTTAATAAGCTGCACGGGGAAAGTGAAAAGGAGCAAGAGCTTTCAGGGCTGGCAGCTTCCCTGTGGGAGAAGGAGCCGGACGTTTGCCTTTTCGGAAAGGGGCTCTGCCGAAGGAAAGCATCATGAGCTGTAGCATATGTGGGAAAGCACAGATCCGCAGGGCTGTTGTGCCTGTGAATAGGCTGCACGGGGAAAGTGAAAATCAGCAAGAGCTTTCAGGGCTCGCAGCTTCCCTGTGGGAGAAAGAGCCGGATGTTTCCCTTTCAGAAAGAGGCACTGCCGAGGACAGGCAGCATGAGCTGTAGCATATGTGGGAAAGCACAGATCCGGAGGCCTGTTGTGCCTGTGAATAGGCTGCACAGGGAAAGTGAAAATCAGCAAGAGCTTTCAGGGCTGGCAGCTTCCCTGTGGGAGAAAGAGCCGGATGTTTCCCTTTCAGAAAGAGGCACTGCCGAGGACAGGCAGCATGAGCTGTAGCGTCTGTGGGAAAGCACAGATCCGCAGGGCTGTTTTGCCTGTGAATAAGCTGCAAGGGGAAAGTGAAAATCAGCAAGAGCTTTCAGGGCTGGCAGCTTCCTTGTGGGAGAAGGAGCCAAATATTTGACATTTCGGAAAGAGACACTGCCGAGGACAGGCAGCATGAGCTGTAGCTTTTGTGGGGAAGCACAGATCCGCAGGGCTGTTGTGCCTGTGAATAGGCTGCACGGGGAGGTGAAGAGCAGCGAGAGCTTTCAGGGCTGGCAGCTTCCCTCTGGGAGAAAGAGCCGGATGTTTCCCTTTCAGAAAGAGGCACTGCCGAGGACAGGCAGCATGAGCTGTAGCGTCTGTGGGAAAGCACAGATCCGCAGGGCTGTTGTGCCTGTGAATAGGCTGCACGGGGAAAGTGAAGAGCAGCAAGAGCTTTCAGGGCTGGCAGCTTCCCTCTGGGACAAAGAGCCGGATGTTTCCCTTTCAGAAAGAGGCACTGCCGAGGACAGGCAGCATGAGCTGTAGTGTCTGTGGGAAAGCACAGATCCGCAGGGCTGTTGTGCCTGTGAATAGGCTGCACGGGGAGGTGAAGAGCAGCAAGAGCTTTCAGGGCTGGCAGCTTCCCTGTGGGAGAAAGAGCCGGATATTTCCCTTTCAGAAAGAGGCACTGCCGAGGACAGGCAGCATGATCTGTAGCATATGTGGGAAAGCACAGATCCGTAGGGCTGTTGTGCCTGTGAATAGGGTGCATGGGGAAAGTGAAAAGCAGCAAGAGCTTTCAGGGCTGGCAGCTTCCTTGTGGGAGAAAGAGCCAGAGGTTTGCCTTTTTGAAAGGGCCTCTGCTGAAGGAAAGCATCATGAGCTGTAGCGCCTGTGGGAAAGCACAGATCCGCAGGGCTGTTGTGTCTGTGAAAAGACTGCACGGGGAAAGTGGAAAGCGGCAAGAGCTTTCAAGGCTGGCAGCTTCCCTGTGGGAGAAGGAGCCAAATATTTGACATTTCGAAAAGAGACACTGCCGAGGACAGGCAGCATGAGCTGTAGCCTCTGTGGGAAAGCACAGATCCGCAGGGCTGTTGTGCCTGAGAATAGGCTGCACGGGGAGGTGAAGAGCAGCAAGAGCTTTCAGGGCTGGCAGCTTCCTTGTGGGAGAAGGAGCCAAATATTTGACATTTCGGAAAGAGACACTGCCGAGGACAGGCAGCATGAATTGTAGTTTTTGTGGGAAAGCACAGATCCGCAGGGCTGTTGTGCCTGTGAATAGGCTGCACGGGGAGGTGAAGAGCAGCAAGAGCTTTCAGGGCTGGCAGCTTCCTTGTGGGAGAAAGAGCCGGATGTTTCCCTTTCAGAAAGAGGCACTGCCGAGGACAGGCAGCATGAGCTGTAGCGTCTGTGGGAATGCACAGATCCGCAGGGCTGTTGTGCCTGTGAATAGGCTGCACGGGGAGGTGAAGAGCAGCAAGAGCTTTCAGGGCTGGCAGCTTCCCTGTGGGAGAAGGAGCCAAATATTTGACATTTCGGAAAGAGACACTGCCGAGGACAGGCAGCATGAGCTGTAGCTTTTGTGGGAAAGCACAGATCCGCAGTGCTGTTGTGCCTGTGAATAGGCTGCACGGGGAAAGTGAAAAGCAGCAAGAGCTTTCAGGGCTGGCAGCTTCCCTGTGGGAGAAAGAGCCGGATGTTTCCCTTTCAGAAAGAGGCACTGCCGAGGACAGGCAGCATGAGCTGTAGCGTCTGTGGGAAAGCACAGATCCGCAGGGCTGTTGTGCCTGTTAATAAGCTGCACGGGGAAAGTGAAAAGGAGCAAGAGCTTTCAGGGCTGGCAGCTTCCCTGTGGGAGAAGGAGCCAAATATTTGCCTTTTCGGAAAGGGGCTCTGCCGAAGGAAAGCATCATGAGCTGTAGCATATGTGGGAAAGCACAGATCCGCAGGGCTGTTGTGCCTGTGAATAGGCTGCACGGGGAAAGTGAAAATCAGCAAGAGCTTTCAGGGCTCGCAGCTTCCCTGTGGGAGAAAGAGCCGGATGTTTCCCTTTCAGAAAGAGGCACTGCCGAGGACAGGCAGCATGATCTGTAGCATATGTGGGAAAGCACAGATCCGGAGGCCTGTTGTGCCTGTGAATAGGCTGCACAGGGAAAGTGAAAATCAGCAAGAGCTTTCAGGGCTGGCAGCTTCCCTGTGGGAGAAAGAGCCGGATGTTTCCCTTTCAGAAAGAGGCACTGCCGAGGACAGGCAGCATGAGCTGTAGCGTCTGTGGGAAAGCACAGATCCGCAGGGCTCTTGTGCCTGTGAATAGGCTGCAAGGGGAAAGTGAAAATCAGCAAGAGCTTTCAGGGCTGGCAGCTTCCTTGTGGGAGAAGGAGCCAAATATTTGACATTTCGGAAAGAGGCACTGCCGAGGACAGGCAGCATGAGCTGTAGCATATGTGGGAAAGCACAGATCCGCAGGGCTGTTGTGCCTGTGAATAGGCTGCACGGGGAGGTGAAGAGCAGCAAGAGCTTTCAGAGCTGGCAGCTTCCTTGTGGGAGAAGGAGCCAAATATTTGACATTTCGGAAAGAGACACTGCCGAGGACAGGCAGCATGAATTGTAGTTTCTGTGGGAAAGCACATATCCGTAGGGCTGTTGTGCCTGTGAATAGGCTGCACGCGGAAAGTGAAGAGCAGCAAGAGCTTTCAGGGCTGGCAGCTTCCCTGTGGGAGAAAGAGCCGGATATTTCCCTTTCAGAAAGAGGCACTGCCGAGGACAGGCAGCATGATCTGTAGCATATGTGGGAAAGCACAGATCCGTAGGGCTGTTGTGCCTGTGAATAGGCTGCATGGGGAAAGTGAAAATCAGCAAGAGCTTTCAGGGCTGGCAGCTTCCTTGTGGGAGAAAGAGCCAGAGGTTTGCCTTTTTGGAAAGGGCCTCTGCTGAAGGAAAGCATCATGAGCTGTAGCGCCTGTGGGAAAGTACAGATCCGCAGGGCTGTTGTGTCTGTGAATAGGCTGCATGGGGAAAGTGGAAAGCAGCAAGAGCTTTCAGGGCTGGCAGCTTCCTTGTGGGAGAAAGAGCCGGATGTTTCCCTTCCAGAAAGAGGCACTGCCAAGGATAGGCAGCATGAGCTCTTGCGTCTGTGGGAAAGCACAGATCCGCAGGGCTGTTGTGCCTGTGAATAGGCTGCACGGGGAGGTGAAGAGCAGCAAGAGCTTTCAGGGCTGGCAGCTTCCTTGTGGGAGAAGGAGCCAAATATTTGACATTTCGGAAAGAGACACTGCCGAGGACAGGCAGCATGAATTGTAGTTTTTGTGGGAAAGCACAGATCCGCAGTGCTGTTGTGCCTGTGAATAGGCTGCACGGGGAGGTGAAGAGCAGCAAGAGCTTTCAGGGCTGGCAGCTTCCTTGTGGGAGAAAGAGCCGGATGTTTCCCTTTCAGAAAGAGGCACTGCCGAGGACAGGCAGCATGAGCTGTAGTGTCTGTGAGAAAGAACAGATACGCATGGCTGTTGTGCCTGTGAATAGGCTGCACGGGGAAAGTGAAAAGCAGCAAGAGCTTTCAGGGCTGGCAGCTTCCCTGTGGGTGAAAGAGCCGGATGTTTCCCTTTCAGAAAGAGGCACTGCCGAGGACAGGCAGCGTGAGCTGTAGCATATGTGGGAAAGCACAGATCCGCAGGGCTGTTGTGCCTGTGAATATGCTGCACGGGGAAAGTGAAGAGCAGAAAGAGCTTTCAGGGCTGGCAGCTTCCTTGTAGGAGAAGGAGCCAAATATTTCACATTTCGGAAAGACACACTGCCGAGGACAGGCAGCATGAGCTGTAGCATATGTGGGAAAGCACAGATCCGCAGGGCTGTTGTGCCTGTGAATAGGCTGCACGCGGAAAGTCAAGAGGAGCAAGAGCTTTCAGGACTGGCAGCTTCCCTGTGGGAGAAGGAGCCAAATATTTGACATCTCGGAAAGACACACTGCCGAGGACAGGCAGCATGAGCTGTAGCTTTTGTGGGGAAGCACAGATCCGCAGGGCTGTTGTGCCTGTGAATAGGCTGCACGGGGAAAGTGAAGAGCAGCAAGAGCTTTCAGGGCTGGCAGCTTCCCTGTGAGAGAAAGAGCCGGATGTTTCCCTTTCAGAAAGAGGCACTGCCGAGGACAGGCAGCATGAGCTGTAGTGTCTGTGGGAAAGCACAGATCCGCAGGGCTGTTGTGCCTGTGAATAGGCTGCACGGGGAGGTGAAGAGCAGCAAGAGCTTTCAGGGCTGGCAGCTTCCCTGTGGGAGAAAGAGCCGGATATTTCCCTTTCAGAAAGAGGCACTGCCGAGGACAGGCAGCATGATCTGTAGCATATGTGGGAAAGCACAGATCCGCAGGGCTGTTGTGCCTGTGAATAGGGTGCATGGGGAAAGTGAAAAGCAGCAAGAGCTTTCAGGGCTGGCAGCTTCCTTGTGGGAGAAAGAGCCAGAGGTTTGCCTTTTTGGAAAGGGCCTCTGCTGAAGGAAAGCATCATGAGCTGTAGCCTCTGTGGGAAAGCACAGATCCGCAGGGCTGTTGTGCCTGAGAATAGGCTGCACGGGGAGGTGAAGAGCAGCAAGAGCTTTCAGGGCTGGCAGCTTCCTTGTGGGAGAAGGAGCCAAATATTTGACATTTCGGAAAGAGACACTGCCGAGGACAGGCAGCATGAATTGTAGTTTTTGTGGGAAAGCACAGATCCGCAGGGCTGTTGTGCCTGTGAATAGGCTGCAAGGGGAGGTGAAGTGCAGCAAGAGCTTTCAGGGCTGGCAGCTTCCTTGTGGGAGAAAGAGCCGGATGTTTCCCTTTCAGAAAGAGGCACTGCCGAGGACAGGCAGCATGAGCTGTAGCGTCTGTGGGAATGCACAGATCCGCAGGGCTGTTGTGCCTGTGAATAGGCTGCACGGGGAGGTGAAGAGCAGCAAGAGCTTTCAGGGCTGGCAGCTTCCTTGTGGGAGAAGGAGCCAAATATTTGACATTTTGGAAAGAGACACTGCCGAGGACAGGCAGCATGAGCTATAGCTTTCTGGGAAACCACAGATGCGCAGGGCTGTTGTGCCTGTGAATAGGCTGCACGGGGAAAGTCAAGAGCAGCAAGAGCTTTCAGGGCTGGCAGTTTCCTTGTGGGAGAAAGAGCCGGATGTTTCCCTTTCAGAAAGAGGCACTGCCGAGGACAGGCAGCATGAGCTGTAGCTTTTGTGGGGAAGCACAGATCCGCAGGGCTGTTGTGCCTGTGAATAGGCTGCACGGGGAGGTGAAGAGCAGCAAGAGCTTTCATGGCTGGCAGCTTCCCTGTGGGAGAAGGAGCCAAATATTTGACATTTCGGAAAGAGACACTGCCGAGGACAGGCAGCATGAGCTGTAGCTTTTGTGGGAAAGCACAGATCCGCAGTGCTGTTGTGCCTGTGAATAGGCTGCACGGGGAAAGTGAAAATCAGCAAGAGCTTTCAGGGCTGGCAGCTTCCCTGTGGGAGAAAGAGCCGGATGTTTCCCTTTCAGAAAGAGACACTGCCGAGGACAGGCAGCATGAGCTGTAGCGTCTGTGGGAAAGCACAGATCCGCAGGGCTGTTGTGCCTGTTAATAAGCTGCACGGCGAAAGTGAAAAGGAGCAAGAGCTTTCAGGGCTGGCAGCTTCCCTGTGGGAGAAGGAGCCGGACGTTTGCCTTTTCGGAAAGGGGCTCTGCCGAAGGAAAGCATCATGAGCTGTAGCATATGTGGGAAAGCACAGATCCGCAGGGCTGTTGTGCCTGTGAATAGGCTGCACGGGGAAAGTGAAAATCAGCAAGAGCTTTCAGGGCTCGCAGCTTCCCTGTGGGAGAAAGAGCCGGATGTTTCCCTTTCAGAAAGAGGCACTGCCGAGGACAGGCAGCATGAGCTGTAGCATATGTGGGAAAGCACAGATCCGGAGGCCTGTTGTGCCTGTGAATAGGCTGCACAGGGAAAGTGAAAATCAGCAAGAGCTTTCAGGGCTGGCAGCTTCCCTGTGGGAGAAAGAGCCGGATGTTTCCCTTTCAGAAAGAGGCACTGCCGAGGACAGGCAGCATGAGCTGTAGCGTCTGTGGGAAAGCACAGATCCGCAGGGCTCTTGTGCCTGTGAATAGGCTGCAAGGGGAAAGTGAAAATCAGCAAGAGCTTTCAGGGCTGGCAGCTTCCTTGTGGGAGAAGGAGCCAAATATTTGACATTTCGGAAAGAGACACTGCCGAGGACAGGCAGCATGAGCTGTAGCTTTTGTGGGGAAGCACAGATCCGCAGTGCTGTTGTGCCTGTGAATAGGCTGCACGGGGAGGTGAAGAACAGCAAGAGCTTTCAGGGCTGGCAGCTTTCCTGTGGGAGAAAGAGCCGGATGTTTCCCTTTCAGAAAGAGGCACTGCCGAGGACAGGCAGCATGAGCTGTAGCATATGTGGGAAAGCACAGATCCGCAGGGCTGTTGTGCCTGTGAATAGGCTGCACGGGGAGGTGAAGATCAGCAAGAGCTTTCAGGGCTGGCAGCTTCCTTGTGGGAGAAGGAGCCAAATATTTGACATTTCGGAAAGAGACACTGCCGAGGACAGGCAGCATGAATTGTAGTTTCTGTGGGAAAGCACATATCCGTAGGGCTGTTGTGCCTGTGAATAGGCTGCACGCGGAAAGTGAAGAGCAGCAAGAGCTTTCAGGGCTGGCAGCTTCCCTGTGGGAGAAAGAGCCGGATATTTCCCTTTCAGAAAGAGGCACTGCCGAGGACAGGCAGCATGATCTGTAGCATATGTGGGAAAGCACAGATCCGTAGGGCTGTTGTGCCTGTGAATAGGCTGCATGGGGAAAGTGAAAATCAGCAAGAGCTTTCAGGGCTGGCAGCTTCCTTGTGGGAGAAAGAGCCAGAGGTTTGCCTTTTTGGAAAGGGCCTCTGCTGAAGGAAAGCATCATGAGCTGTAGCGCCTGTGGGAAAGTACAGATCCGCAGGGCTGTTGTGTCTGTGAATAGGCTGCACGGGGAAAGTGGAAAGCAGCAAGAGCTTTCAGGGCTGGCAGCTTCCCTGTGGGAGAAGGAGCCGGATGTTTCCCTTTCAGAAAGAGACACTGCCGAGGACAGGCAGCATGAGCTGTAGCATATGTGGGAATGCACAGATCCGCAGGGCTGTTGTGCCTGTGAATAGGCTGCATGGGAAAGTGAAAATCAGCAAGAGCTTTCAGGGCTGGCAGCTTCCCTGTGGGAGAAAGAGCCGGATGTTTCCATTTCAGAAAGAGACACTGCCGAGGACAGGCAGCATGAGCTGTAGCATATGTGGGAAAGCACAGATCCGCAGGGCTGTTGTGCCTGTGAATAGGCTGCATGGGAAAGTGAAAATCAGCAAGAGCTTTCAGGGCTGGCAGCTTCCCTGTGGGAGAAAGAGCCGGATGTTTCCCTTTCAGAAAGAGGCACTGCCGAGGACAGGCAGCATGAGCTGTAGCGTCTGTGGGAAAGCACAGATCCGCAGGGCTGTTGTGCCTGTGAATAAGCTGCACGGGGAAAGTGAAAAGCAGCAAGAGCTTTCAGGGCTGGCAGCTTGCTTGTGGGAGAAGGAGCCAAATATTTGACATTTCGGAAAGAGACACTGCCGAGGAGAGGCAGCATCAGCTATAGCTTTTGTGGGAAAGCACAGATCCGCAGGGCTGTTGTGCCTGTGAATAGGCTGCACGGGGAAAGTGAAAATCAGCAAGAGCTTTCAGGGCTGGCAGCTTCCCTGTGGGAGAAAGAGCCGGATGTTTCCCTTTCAGAAAGAGGCACTGCCGAGGACAGGCAGCATGAGCTGTAGCGTCTGTGGGAAAGCACAGATCCGCAGGGCTGTTGTGCCTGAGAATAGGCTGCACGGGGAAAGTGAAGAGCAGCAAGAGCTTTCAGGGCTGGCAGCTTCCCTGTGGGAGAAAGAGCCGGATGTTTCCCTTTCAGAAAGAGGCACTGCCGAGGACAGGCAGCATGAGCTGTAGCGTCTGTGGGAAAGCACAGATCCGCAGGGCTGTTGTGCCTGAGAATAGGCTGCACGGGGAAAGTGGAAAGCAGCAAGAGCTTTCATGGCTGGCAGCTTCCCTGTGGGAGAAGGAGCCAAATATTTGACATTTCGGAAAGAGGCACTGCCGAGGACAGGCAGCATGAGCTGTAGCGTCTGTGGGAAAGCACAGATCCGCAGGGCTGTTGTGCCTGTGAATAGGCTGCATGGGAAAGTGAAAAGCAGTAAGAGCTTTCAGGGGTGGCAGCTTCCCTGTGGGAGAAGGAGCCGAACGTTTGCCTTTTCGGAAAGGGGCTCTGCCGAAGGAAAGCATCATGAGCTGTAGCGTCTGTGGGAAAGCACAGATCCGCAGGGCTGTTGTGCCTGTGAATAGGCTGCACAGGGAAAGTGAAAAGCAGCAAGAGCTTTCAGGGCTGGCAGCTTCCTTGTGGGAGAAAGAGCCTGATGTTTCCCTTTCAGAAAGAGGCACTGCCGAGGACAGGCAGCATGAGCTGTAGCGTCTGTGGGAAAGCACAGATCCGCAGGGCTGTTGTGCCTGTGAATAAGCTGCACGGGGAAAGTGGAAAGCAGCAAGAGCTTTCAGGGCTGGCAGCTTCCCTGTGGGAGAAGGAGCCGGATGTTTCCCTTTCAGAAAGAGACACTGCCGAGGACAGGCAGCATGAGCTGTAGCATATGTGGGAAAGCACAGATCCGCAGGGCTGTTGTGCCTGTGAATAGGCTGCACGCGGAAAGTGAAAAGCAGCAAGAGCTTTCAGGGCTGGCAGCTTCCTTGTGGGAGAAAGAGCCGGATGTTTCCCTTTCAGAAAGAGGCACTGCGGAGGACAGGCAGCATGAGCTGTAGCGTCTGTGGGAAAGCACAGATCCGCAGGGCTGTTGTGCCTGTGAATAAGCTGCACGGGGAAAGTGAAAAGCAGCAAGAGCTTTCAGGGCTGGCAGCTTCCCTGTGGGAGAAGGAGCCGGATGTTTCCCTTTCAGAAAGAGACACTGCCGAGGACAGGCAGCATGAGCTGTAGCATATGTGGGAATGCACAGATCCGCAGGGCTGTTGTGCCTGTGAATAGGCTGCACAGGGAAAGTGAAAATCACCAAGAGCTTTCAGGGCTGGCAGCTTCCCTGTGGGAGAAAGAGCCGGATGTTTCCATTTCAGAAAGAGACACTGCCGAGGACAGGCAGCATGAGCTGTAGCGTCTGTGGGAAAGCACAGATCCGGAGGGCTGTTGTGCCTGTGAATAGGCTGCACGGGGAAAGTGAAAATCAGCAAGAGCTTTCAGGGCTGGCAGCTTCCCTGTGGGAGAAAGAGCCGGATGTTTCCCTTTCAGAAAGAGGCACTGCCGAGGACAGGCAGCATGAGCTGTAGCGTCTGTGGGAAAGCACAGATCCGCAGGGCTGTTGTGCCTGTGAATAAGCTGCACGGGGAAAGTGAAAAGCAGCAAGAGCTTTCAGGGCTGGCAGCTTGCTTGTCTGAGAAGGAGCCAAATATTTGACATTTCGGAAAGAGACACTGCCGAGGAGAGGCAGCATCAGCTATAGCTTTTGTGGGAAAGCACAGATCCGCAGGGCTGTTGTGCCTGTGAATAGGCTGCACGGGGAAAGTGAAAATCAGCAAGAGCTTTCAGGGCTGGCAGCTTGCTTGTGGGAGAAGGAGCCGGACGTTTGCCTTTTCGGAAAGGGGCTCTGCCGAAGGAAAGCATCATGAGCCGTAGCATATGTGGGAAAGCACAGATCCGCAGGGCTGTTGTGCCTGTGAATAGGCTGCACGCGGAAAGTCAAGAGTAGCAAGAGGTTTCAGGGCTGGCAGCTTCCTTGTGGGAGAAAGAGCCGGATTTTTCCCTTTCAGAAAGAGGCACTGCCGAGGACAGGCAGCATGAGCTGTAGCTTTTGTGGGGAAGCACAGATCCGCAGGGCTGTTGTGCCTGCGGGGAGGTGAAGAGCAGCAAGAGCTTTCAGGGCTGGCAGCTTCCTTGTGGGAGAAGGAGCCGGATGTTTCCCTTTCAGAAAGAGGCACTGCCGAGGACAGGCAGCATGAGCTGTAGCGTCTGAGGGAATGCACATATCCGCAGTGCTGTTGTGCCTGTGAATAGGCTGCACGGGGAAAGTGAAAAGCAGCAAGAGCTTTCAGGGCTGGCAGCTTCCTTGTGGGAGAAGGAGCCGGATGTTTCCCTTTCAGAAAGAGGCACTGCCGAGGACAGGCAGCATGAGCTGTAGCTTTTGTGGGGAAGCACAGATCCGCAGGGCTGTTGTGCCTGTGAATAGGCTGCACGGGGAGGTGAAGAGCAGCAAGAGCTTTCAGGGCTGGCAGCTTCCCTGTGGGAGAAAGAGCCGGATGCTTCCCTTTCAGAAAGAGGCACTGCCGAGGACAGGCAGCATGAGCTGTAGTGTCTGTGGGGAAGCACAGATCCGCAGGGCTGTTGTGCCTGTGAATAGGCTGCACGGGGAAGTGAAGAGCAGCAAGAGCTTTCAGGGCTGGCAGCTTTCCTATGGGAGAAAGAGCCGGATGGATCCCTTTCAGAAAGAGGCACTGCCGAGGACAGGCAGCGTGAGCTGTAGCATATGTGGGAAAGCACAGATCCGCAGGGCTGTTGTGCCTGTGAATAGGCTGCACGGGGAGGTGAAGAGCAGCAAGAGCTTTCAGGGCTGGCAGCTTCCTTGTGGGAGAAAGAGCCGGATGTTTCCCTTTCAGAAAGAGGCACTGCCGAGGACAGGCAGCATGATCTGTAGCATATGTGGGAAAGCACAGATCCTAGGGCTGTTGTGCCTGTGAATAGGCTGCACAGGGAAAGTGAAAATCAGCAAGAGCTTTCAGGGCTGGCAGCTTCCCTGTGGGAGAAAGAGCCGGATGGTTCCCTTTCAGAAAGAGGCACTGCCGAGGACAGGCAGCATGAGCTGTAGCCTCTGTGGGAAAGCACAGATCCGCAGGGCTGTTGTGCCTGTGAATAGGCTGCACGGGGAGGTGAAGAGCAGCAAGAGCTTTCAGGGCTGGCAGCTTCCCTGTGGGAGAAAGAGCCGGATGTTTCCCTTTCAGAAAGAGGCACTGCCGAGGACAGGCAGCATGAGCTGTAGCGTCTGTGGGAAAGCACAGATCCGGAGGGCTGTTGTGCCTGTGAATAGGCTGCACGGGGAAGTGAAGAGCAGCAAGAGCTTTCAGGGCTGGCAGCTTTCCTATGGGAGAAAGAGCCGGATGGATCCCTTTCAGAAAGAGGCACTGCCGAGGACGGGCGGCGTGAGCTGTAGCATATGTGGGAAAGCACAGATCCGCAGGGCTGTTGTGCCTGTGAATAGGCTGCACGGGGAGGTGAAGAGCAGCAAGAGCTTTCAGGGCTGGCAGCTTCCTTGTGGGAGAAAGAGCCGGATGTTTCCCTTTCAGAAAGAGGCACTGCCGAGGACAGGCAGCATGATCTGTAGCATATGTGGGAAAGCACAGATCCTAGGGCTGTTGTGCCTGTGAATAGGCTGCACAGGGAAAGTGAAAATCAGCAAGAGCTCTCAGGGCTGGCAGCTTCCCTGTGGGAGAAAGAGCCGGATGTTTCCCTTTCAGAAAGAGGCACTGCCGAGGAGAGGCAGCATGAGCTGTAGCTTTTGTGGGGAAGCACAGATCCGCAGGGCTGTTGTGCCTGTGAATAGGCTGCACGGGGAAAGTGAAAATCAGCAAGAGCTTTCAGGGCTGGCAGCTTCCCTGTGGGAGAAAGAGCCGGATGTTTCCCTTTCAGAAAGAGGCACTGCCGAGGACAGGCAGCATGAGCTGTAGTGTCTGTGGGAAAGCACAGATCCGCAGGGCTGTTGTGCCTGTGAATAGGCTGCACGGGGAAAGTGAAAATCAGCAAGAGCTTTCAGGGCTGGCAGCTTCCTTGTGGGAGAAAGAGCCGGATGTTTCCCTTTCAGAAAGAGGCACTGCCGAGGACAGGCAGCATGAGCTGTAGCTTTTGTGGGGAAGCACAGATCCGCAGGGCTGTTGTGCCTGTGAATAGGCTGCACGGGGAAAGTGAAAAGCAGCAATAGCTTTCAGGGCTGGCAGCTTCCTTGTGGGAGAAGGAGCCAGAGGTTTGCCTTTTTGGAAAGGGCCTCTGCTGAAGGAAAGCAGCATGAGCTGTAGCTTTTGTGGGGAAGCACAGATCCGCAGGGCTGTTGTGCCTGTGAATAGGCTGCACGGGGAGGTGAAGAGCAGCAAGAGCTTTCAGGGCTGGCAGCTTCCCTGTGGGAGAAAGAGCCGGATGGATCCCTTTCAGAAAGAGGCACTGCCGAGGAGAGGCAGCATGAGCTGTAGCTTTTGTGGGGAAGCACAGATCCGCAGGGCTGTTGTGCCTGTGAATAGGCTGCACGGGGAGGTGAAGAGCAGCAAGAGCTTTCAGGGCTGGCAGCTTCCCTGTGGGAGAAAGAGCCGGATGTT
This sequence comes from Necrosyrtes monachus, assembly GCA_037953605.1. Lineage (NCBI taxonomy): Eukaryota > Metazoa > Chordata > Aves > Accipitriformes > Accipitridae > Necrosyrtes > Necrosyrtes monachus. The sequence goes on from JAZGTQ010000559.1 coordinate 155,867, forward strand.
TCCCTTTCAGAAAGAGGCACTGCCGAGGACAGGCAGCATGAGCTGTAGTGTCTGTGGGAAAGCACAGATCCGCAGGGCTGTTGTGCCTGTGAATAGGCTGCACGGGGAAAGTGAAAATCAGCAAGAGCTTTCAGGGCTGGCAGCTTCCTTGTGGGAGAAAGAGCCGGATGTTTCCCTTTCAGAAAGAGGCACTGCCGAGGACAGGCAGCATGAGCTGTAGCATATGTGGGAAAGCACAGATCCGCAGGGCTGTTGTGCCTGTGAATAGGCTGCACAGGGAAAGTGAAAATCAGCAAGAGCTTTCAGGGCTGGCAGCTTCCCTGTGGGAGAAAGAGCCGGATGTTTCCCTTTCAGAAAGAGGCACTGCCGAGGACAGGCAGCATGAGCTGTAGCTTTTGTGGGGAAGCACAGATCCGCAGGGCTGTTGTGCCTGTGAATAGGCTGCACGGGGAAAGTGAAAAGCAGCAATAGCTTTCAGGGCTGGCAGCTTCCTTGTGGGAGAAGGAGCCAGAGGTTTGCCTTTTTGGAAAGGGCCTCTGCTGAAGGAAAGCAGCATGAGCTGTAGCTTTTGTGGGGAAGCACAGATCCGCAGGGCTGTTGTGCCTGTGAATAGGCTGCACGGGGAGGTGAAGAGCAGCAAGAGCTTTCAGGGCTGGCAGCTTCCCTGTGGGAGAAAGAGCCGGATGGATCCCTTTCAGAAAGAGGCACTGCCGAGGAGAGGCAGCATGAGCTGTAGCTTTTGTGGGGAAGCACAGATCCGCAGGGCTGTTGTGCCTGTGAATAGGCTGCACGGGGAGGTGAAGAGCAGCAAGAGCTTTCAGGGCTGGCAGCTTCCCTGTGGGAGAAAGAGCCGGATGTTTCCCTTTCAGAAAGAGGCACTGCCGAGGACAGGCAGCATGAGCTGTAGTGTCTGTGGGAAAGCACAGATCCGCAGGGCTGTTGTGCCTGTGAATAGGCTGCACGGGGAAAGTGAAAATCAGCAAGAGCTTTCAGGGCTGGCAGCTTCCCTGTGGGAGAAAGAGCCGGATGTTTCCCTTTCAGAAAGAGGCACTGCCGAGGACAGGCAGCATGAGCTGTAGCATATGTGGGAAAGCACAGATCCGCAGGGCTGTTGTGCCTGTGAATAGGCTGCACAGGGAAAGTGAAAATCAGCAAGAGCTTTCAGGGCTGGCAGCTTCCCTGTGGGAGAAAGAGCTGGATGTTTCCCTTTCAGAAAGAGGCACTGCCGAGGACAGGCAGCATGAGCTGTAGCTTTTGTGGGGAAGCACAGATCCGCAGGGCTGTTGTGCCTGTGAATAGGCTGCACGGGGAAAGTGAAAAGCAGCAATAGCTTTCAGGGCTGGCAGCTTCCTTGTGGGAGAAGGAGCCGGAGGTTTGCCTTTTTGGAAAGGGCCTCTGCTGAAGGAAAGCAGCATGAGCTGTAGCTTTTGTGGGGAAGCACAGATCCGCAGGGCTGTTGTGCCTGTGAATAGGCTGCACGGGGAGGTGAAGAGCAGCAAGAGCTTTCAGGGCTGGCAGCTTCCCTGTGGGAGAAAGAGCCGGATGTTTCCCTTTCAGAAAGAGGCACTGCCGAGGACAGGCAGCATGAGCTGTAGCATATGTGGGAAAGCACAGATCCGCAGGGCTGTTGTGCCTGTGAATAGGCTGCAGGGGAAAGTGAAGAGCAGCAAGAGCTTTCAGGGCTGGCAGCTTCCCTGTGGGAGAAAGAGCCGGATGGTTCCCTTTCAGAAAGAGGCACTGCCGAGGACAGGCAGCATGAGCTGTAGCATATGTGGGAAAGCACAGATCCGCAGGGCTGTTGTGCCTGTGAATAGGCTGCACGGGGAGGTGAAGAGCAGCAAGAGCTTTCAGGGCTGGCAGCTTCCTTGTGGGAGAAAGAGCCGGATGTTTCCCTTTCAGAAAGAGGCACTGCCGAGGACAGGCAGCATGAGCTGTAGCGTCTGTGGGAAAGCACAGATCCGCAGGGCTGTTGTGCCTGTGAATAGGCTGCACGGGGAAGTGAAGAGCAGCAAGAGCTTTCAGGGCTGGCAGCTTTCCTATGGGAGAAAGAGCCGGATGGATCCCTTTCAGAAAGAGGCACTGCCGAGGACGGGCAGCGTGAGCTGTAGCATATGTGGGACAGCACAGATCCGCAGGGCTGTTGTGCCTGTGAATAGGCTGCACGGGGAGGTGAAGAGCAGCAAGAGCTTTCAGGGCTGGCAGCTTCCTTGTGGGAGAAGGAGCCGGATGTTTCCCTTTCAGAAAGAGGCACTGCCGAGGACAGGCAGCATGAGCTGTAGCTTTTGTGGGGAAGCACAGATCCGCAGGGCTGTTGTGCCTGTGAATAGGCTGCACGGGGAGGTGAAGAGCAGCAAGAGCTTTCAGGGCTGGCAGCTTCCCTGTGGGAGAAAGAGCCGGATGTTTCCCTTTCAGAAAGAGGCACTGCCGAGGACAGGCAGCATGATCTGTAGCATATGTGGGAAAGCACAGATCCTAGGGCTGTTGTGCCTGTGAATAGGCTGCAAAGGGAAAGTGAAAATCAGCAAGAGCTTTCAGGGCTGGCAGCTTCCCTGTGGGAGAAAGAGCCGGATGTTTCCCTTTCAGAAAGAGGCACTGCCGAGGACAGGCAGCATGAGCTGTAGCATATGTGGGAAAGCACAGATCCGCAGGGCTGTTGTGCCTGTGAATAGGCTGCACGGGGAAGTGAAGAGCAGCAAGAGCTTTCAGGGCTGGCAGCTTTCCTATGGGAGAAAGAGCCGGATGGATCCCTTTCAGAAAGAGGCACTGCCGAGGACAGGCAGCGTGAGCTGTAGCATATGTGGGAAAGCACAGATCCGCAGGGCTGTTGTGCCTGTGAATAGGCTGCACGGGGAGGTGAAGAGCAGCAAGAGCTTTCAGGGCTGGCAGCTTCCTTGTGGGAGAAAGAGCCGGATGTTTCCCTTTCAGAAAGAGGCACTGCCGAGGACAGGCAGCATGATCTGTAGCATATGTGGGAAAGCACAGATCCTAGGGCTGTTGTGCCTGTGAATAGGCTGCACAGGGAAAGTGAAAATCAGCAAGAGCTTTCAGGGCTGGCAGCTTCCCTGTGGGAGAAAGAGCCGGATGTTTCCCTTTCAGAAAGAGGCACTGCCGAGGACAGGCAGCATGAGCTGTAGCTTTTGTGGGGAAGCACAGATCCGCAGGGCTGTTGTGCCTGTGAATAGGCTGCACGGGGAGGTGAAGAGCAGCAAGAGCTTTCAGGGCTGGCAGCTTCCCTGTGGGAGAAAGAGCCGGATGGTTCCCTTTCAGAAAGAGGCACTGCCGAGGACAGGCAGCATGAGCTGTAGCCTCTGTGGGAAAGCACAGATCCGCAGGGCTGTTGTGCCTGTGAATAGGCTGCACGGGGAGGTGAAGAGCAGCAAGAGCTTTCAGGGCTGGCAGCTTCCCTGTGGGAGAAAGAGCCGGATGTTTCCCTTTCAGAAAGAGGCACTGCCGAGGACAGGCAGCATGAGCTGTAGCGTCTGTGGGAAAGCACAGATCCGGAGGGCTGTTGTGCCTGTGAATAGGCTGCACGGGGAAGTGAAGAGCAGCAAGAGCTTTCAGGGCTGGCAGCTTTCCTATGGGAGAAAGAGCCGGATGGATCCCTTTCAGAAAGAGGCACTGCCGAGGACGGGCGGCGTGAGCTGTAGCATATGTGGGAAAGCACAGATCCGCAGGGCTGTTGTGCCTGTGAATAGGCTGCACGGGGAGGTGAAGAGCAGCAAGAGCTTTCAGGGCTGGCAGCTTCCTTGTGGGAGAAAGAGCCGGATGTTTCCCTTTCAGAAAGAGGCACTGCCGAGGACAGGCAGCATGATCTGTAGCATATGTGGGAAAGCACAGATCCTAGGGCTGTTGTGCCTGTGAATAGGCTGCACAGGGAAAGTGAAAATCAGCAAGAGCTCTCAGGGCTGGCAGCTTCCCTGTGGGAGAAAGAGCCGGATGTTTCCCTTTCAGAAAGAGGCACTGCCGAGGAGAGGCAGCATGAGCTGTAGCTTTTGTGGGGAAGCACAGATCCGCAGGGCTGTTGTGCCTGTGAATAGGCTGCACGGGGAAAGTGAAAATCAGCAAGAGCTTTCAGGGCTGGCAGCTTCCCTGTGGGAGAAAGAGCCGGATGTTTCCCTTTCAGAAAGAGGCACTGCCGAGGACAGGCAGCATGAGCTGTAGTGTCTGTGGGAAAGCACAGATCCGCAGGGCTGTTGTGCCTGTGAATAGGCTGCACGGGGAGGTGAAAATCAGCAAGAGCTTTCAGGGCTGGCAGCTTCCTTGTGGGAGAAAGAGCCGGATGTTTCCCTTTCAGAAAGAGGCACTGCCGAGGACAGGCAGCATGAGCTGTAGCTTTTGTGGGGAAGCACAGATCCGCAGGGCTGTTGTGCCTGTGAATAGGCTGCACGGGGAAAGTGAAAAGCAGCAATAGCTTTCAGGGCTGGCAGCTTCCTTGTGGGAGAAGGAGCCAGAGGTTTGCCTTTTTGGAAAGGGCCTCTGCTGAAGGAAAGCAGCATGAGCTGTAGCTTTTGTGGGGAAGCACAGATCCGCAGGGCTGTTGTGCCTGTGAATAGGCTGCACGGGGAGGTGAAGAGCAGCAAGAGCTTTCAGGGCTGGCAGCTTCCCTGTGGGAGAAAGAGCCGGATGGATCCCTTTCAGAAAGAGGCACTGCCGAGGAGAGGCAGCATGAGCTGTAGCTTTTGTGGGGAAGCACAGATCCGCAGGGCTGTTGTGCCTGTGAATAGGCTGCACGGGGAGGTGAAGAGCAGCAAGAGCTTTCAGGGCTGGCAGCTTCCCTGTGGGAGAAAGAGCCGGATGTTTCCCTTTCAGAAAGAGGCACTGCCGAGGACAGGCAGCATGAGCTGTAGTGTCTGTGGGAAAGCACAGATCCGCAGGGCTGTTGTGCCTGTGAATAGGCTGCACGGGGAAAGTGAAAATCAGCAAGAGCTTTCAGGGCTGGCAGCTTCCTTGTGGGAGAAAGAGCCGGATGTTTCCCTTTCAGAAAGAGGCACTGCCGAGGACAGGCAGCATGAGCTGTAGCATATGTGGGAAAGCACAGATCCGCAGGGCTGTTGTGCCTGTGAATAGGCTGCACAGGGAAAGTGAAAATCAGCAAGAGCTTTCAGGGCTGGCAGCTTCCCTGTGGGAGAAAGAGCCGGATGTTTCCCTTTCAGAAAGAGGCACTGCCGAGGACAGGCAGCATGAGCTGTAGCTTTTGTGGGGAAGCACAGATCCGCAGGGCTGTTGTGCCTGTGAATAGGCTGCACGGGGAAAGTGAAAAGCAGCAATAGCTTTCAGGGCTGGCAGCTTCCTTGTGGGAGAAGGAGCCAGAGGTTTGCCTTTTTGGAAAGGGCCTCTGCTGAAGGAAAGCAGCATGAGCTGTAGCTTTTGTGGGGAAGCACAGATCCGCAGGGCTGTTGTGCCTGTGAATAGGCTGCACGGGGAGGTGAAGAGCAGCAAGAGCTTTCAGGGCTGGCAGCTTCCCTGTGGGAGAAAGAGCCGGATGGATCCCTTTCAGAAAGAGGCACTGCCGAGGAGAGGCAGCATGAGCTGTAGCTTTTGTGGGGAAGCACAGATCCGCAGGGCTGTTGTGCCTGTGAATAGGCTGCACGGGGAGGTGAAGAGCAGCAAGAGCTTTCAGGGCTGGCAGCTTCCCTGTGGGAGAAAGAGCCGGATGTTTCCCTTTCAGAAAGAGGCACTGCCGAGGACAGGCAGCATGAGCTGTAGTGTCTGTGGGAAAGCACAGATCCGCAGGGCTGTTGTGCCTGTGAATAGGCTGCACGGGGAAAGTGAAAATCAGCAAGAGCTTTCAGGGCTGGCAGCTTCCCTGTGGGAGAAAGAGCCGGATGTTTCCCTTTCAGAAAGAGGCACTGCCGAGGACAGGCAGCATGAGCTGTAGCATATGTGGGAAAGCACAGATCCGCAGGGCTGTTGTGCCTGTGAATAGGCTGCACAGGGAAAGTGAAAATCAGCAAGAGCTTTCAGGGCTGGCAGCTTCCCTGTGGGAGAAAGAGCTGGATGTTTCCCTTTCAGAAAGAGGCACTGCCGAGGACAGGCAGCATGAGCTGTAGCTTTTGTGGGGAAGCACAGATCCGCAGGGCTGTTGTGCCTGTGAATAGGCTGCACGGGGAAAGTGAAAAGCAGCAATAGCTTTCAGGGCTGGCAGCTTCCTTGTGGGAGAAGGAGCCGGAGGTTTGCCTTTTTGGAAAGGGCCTCTGCTGAAGGAAAGCAGCATGAGCTGTAGCTTTTGTGGGGAAGCACAGATCCGCAGGGCTGTTGTGCCTGTGAATAGGCTGCACGGGGAGGTGAAGAGCAGCAAGAGCTTTCAGGGCTGGCAGCTTCCCTGTGGGAGAAAGAGCCGGATGTTTCCCTTTCAGAAAGAGGCACTGCCGAGGACAGGCAGCATGAGCTGTAGCATATGTGGGAAAGCACAGATCCGCAGGGCTGTTGTGCCTGTGAATAGGCTGCAGGGGAAAGTGAAGAGCAGCAAGAGCTTTCAGGGCTGGCAGCTTCCCTGTGGGAGAAAGAGCCGGATGGTTCCCTTTCAGAAAGAGGCACTGCCGAGGACAGGCAGCATGAGCTGTAGCATATGTGGGAAAGCACAGATCCGCAGGGCTGTTGTGCCTGTGAATAGGCTGCACGGGGAGGTGAAGAGCAGCAAGAGCTTTCAGGGCTGGCAGCTTCCTTGTGGGAGAAAGAGCCGGATGTTTCCCTTTCAGAAAGAGGCACTGCCGAGGACAGGCAGCATGAGCTGTAGCGTCTGTGGGAAAGCACAGATCCGCAGGGCTGTTGTGCCTGTGAATAGGCTGCACGGGGAAGTGAAGAGCAGCAAGAGCTTTCAGGGCTGGCAGCTTTCCTATGGGAGAAAGAGCCGGATGGATCCCTTTCAGAAAGAGGCACTGCCGAGGACGGGCAGCGTGAGCTGTAGCATATGTGGGACAGCACAGATCCGCAGGGCTGTTGTGCCTGTGAATAGGCTGCACGGGGAGGTGAAGAGCAGCAAGAGCTTTCAGGGCTGGCAGCTTCCTTGTGGGAGAAAGAGCCGGATGTTTCCCTTTCAGAAAGAGGCACTGCCGAGGACAGGCAGCATGAGCTGTAGCATATGTGGGAAAGCACAGATCCGCAGGGCTGTTGTGCCTGTGAATAGGCTGCACAGGGAAAGTGAAAATCAGCAAGAGCTTTCAGGGCTGGCAGCTTCCCTGTGGGAGAAAGAGCCGGATGTTTCCCTTTCAGAAAGAGGCACTGCCGAGGACAGGCAGCATGAGCTGTAGCTTTTGTGGGGAAGCACAGATCCGCAGGGCTGTTGTGCCTGTGAATAGGCTGCACGGGGAGGTGAAGAGCAGCAAGAGCTTTCAGGGCTGGCAGCTTCCCTGTGGGAGAAAGAGCCGGATGGATCCCTTTCAGAAAGAGGCACTGCCGAGGACAGGCAGCATGAGCTGTAGCCTCTGAGGGAAAGCACAGATCCGCAGGGCTGTTGTGCCTGTGAATAGGCTGCACGGGGAGGTGAAGAGCAGCAAGAGCTTTCAGGGCTGGCAGCTTCCCTGTGGGAGAAAGAGCCGGATGTTTCCCTTTCAGAAAGAGGCACTGCCGAGGACAGGCAGCATGAGCTGTAGCATATGTGGGAAAGCACAGATCCGCAGGGCTGTTGTGCCTGTGAATAGGCTGCACGGGGAAGTGAAGAGCAGCAAGAGCTTTCAGGGCTGGCAGCTTTCCTATGGGAGAAAGAGCCGGATGGATCCCTTTCAGAAAGAGGCACTGCCGAGGACGGGCAGCGTGAGCTGTAGCATATGTGGGAAAGCACAGATCCGCAGGGCTGTTGTGCCTGTGAATAGGCTGCACGGGGAGGTGAAGAGCAGCAAGAGCTTTCAGGGCTGGCAGCTTCCTTGTGGGAGAAAGAGCCGGATGTTTCCCTTTCAGAAAGAGGCACTGCCGAGGACAGGCAGCATGATCTGTAGCATATGTGGGAAAGCACAGATCCTAGGGCTGTTGTGCCTGTGAATAGGCTGCACAGGGAAAGTGAAAATCAGCAAGAGCTTTCAGGGCTGGCAGCTTCCCTGTGGGAGAAAGAGCCGGATGTTTCCCTTTCAGAAAGAGGCACTGCCGAGGACAGGCAGCATGAGCTGTAGTGTCTGTGGGAAAGCACAGATCCGCAGGGCTGTTGTGCCTGTGAATAGGCTGCACGGGGAGGTGAAGAGCAGCAAGAGCTTTCAGGGCTGGCAGCTTCCTTGTGGGAGAAGGAGTCAAATATTTGACATTTCGGAAAGAGACACTGCCGAGGACAGGCAGCGTGAGCTGTAGCATATGTGGGAAAGCACAGATCCGCAGGGCTGTTGTGCCTGTGAATAGGCTGCACAGGGAAAGTGAAAATCAGCAAGAGCTTTCAGGGCTGGCAGCTTCCCTGTGGGAGAAAGAGCCGGATGTTTCCCTTTCAGAAAGAGGCACTGCCGAGGAGAGGCAGCATGAGCTGTAGCTTTTGTGGGGAAGCACAGATCCGCAGGGCTGTTGTGCCTGTGAATAGGCTGCACGGGGAAAGTGAAAATCAGCAAGAGCTTTCAGGGCTGGCAGCTTCCCTGTGGGAGAAAGAGCCGGATGTTTCCCTTTCAGAAAGAGGCACTGCCGAGGACAGGCAGCATGAGCTGTAGTGTCTGTGGGAAAGCACAGATCCGCAGGGCTGTTGTGCCTGTGAATAGGCTGCACGGGGAAAGTGAAAATCAGCAAGAGCTTTCAGGGCTGGCAGCTTCCTTGTGGGAGAAAGAGCCGGATGTTTCCCTTTCAGAAAGAGGCACTGCCGAGGACAGGCAGCATGAGCTGTAGCTTTTGTGGGGAAGCACAGATCCGCAGGGCTGTTGTGCCTGTGAATAGGCTGCACGGGGAAAGTGAAAAGCAGCAATAGCTTTCAGGGCTGGCAGCTTCCTTGTGGGAGAAGGAGCCAGAGGTTTGCCTTTTTGGAAAGGGCCTCTGCTGAAGGAAAGCAGCATGAGCTGTAGCTTTTGTGGGGAAGCACAGATCCGCAGGGCTGTTGTGCCTGTGAATAGGCTGCACGGGGAGGTGAAGAGCAGCAAGAGCTTTCAGGGCTGGCAGCTTCCCTGTGGGAGAAAGAGCCGGATGGATCCCTTTCAGAAAGAGGCACTGCCGAGGAGAGGCAGCATGAGCTGTAGCTTTTGTGGGGAAGCACAGATCCGCAGGGCTGTTGTGCCTGTGAATAGGCTGCACGGGGAGGTGAAGAGCAGCAAGAGCTTTCAGGGCTGGCAGCTTCCCTGTGGGAGAAAGAGCCGGATGTTTCCCTTTCAGAAAGAGGCACTGCCGAGGACAGGCAGCATGAGCTGTAGTGTCTGTGGGAAAGCACAGATCCGCAGGGCTGTTGTGCCTGTGAATAGGCTGCACGGGGAAAGTGAAAATCAGCAAGAGCTTTCAGGGCTGGCAGCTTCCTTGTGGGAGAAAGAGCCGGATGTTTCCCTTTCAGAAAGAGGCACTGCCGAGGACAGGCAGCATGAGCTGTAGCATATGTGGGAAAGCACAGATCCGCAGGGCTGTTGTGCCTGTGAATAGGCTGCACAGGGAAAGTGAAAATCAGCAAGAGCTTTCAGGGCTGGCAGCTTCCCTGTGGGAGAAAGAGCCGGATGTTTCCCTTTCAGAAAGAGGCACTGCCGAGGACAGGCAGCATGAGCTGTAGCTTTTGTGGGGAAGCACAGATCCGCAGGGCTGTTGTGCCTGTGAATAGGCTGCACGGGGAAAGTGAAAAGCAGCAATAGCTTTCAGGGCTGGCAGCTTCCTTGTGGGAGAAGGAGCCAGAGGTTTGCCTTTTTGGAAAGGGCCTCTGCTGAAGGAAAGCAGCATGAGCTGTAGCTTTTGTGGGGAAGCACAGATCCGCAGGGCTGTTGTGCCTGTGAATAGGCTGCACGGGGAGGTGAAGAGCAGCAAGAGCTTTCAGGGCTGGCAGCTTCCCTGTGGGAGAAAGAGCCGGGTGGATCCCTTTCAGAAAGAGGCACTGCCGAGGACAGGCAGCATGAGCTGTAGTGTCTGTGGGAAAGCACAGATCCGCAGGGCTGTTATGCCTGTGAATAGGCTGCACGGGGAGGTGAAGAGCAGCAAGAGCTTTCAGGGCTGGCAGCTTCCCTGTGGGAGAAAGAGCCGGATGTTTCCCTTTCAGAAAGAGGCACTGCCGAGGACAGGCAGCATGAGCTGTAGCATATGTGGGAAAGCACAGATCCGCAGGGCTGTTGTGCCTGTGAATAGGCTGCAGGGGAAAGTGAAGAGCAGCAAGAGCTTTCAGGGCTGGCAGCTTCCCTGTGGGAGAAAGAGCCGGATGGTTCCCTTTCAGAAAGAGGCACTGCCGAGGACAGGCAGCATGAGCTGTAGCATATGTGGGAAAGCACAGATCCGCAGGGCTGTTGTGCCTGTGAATAGGCTGCACGGGGAGGTGAAGAGCAGCAAGAGCTTTCAGGGCTGGCAGCTTCCTTGTGGGAGAAGGAGCCGGATGTTTCCCTTTCAGAAAGAGGCACTGCCCAGGACAGGCAGCATGAGCTGTAGCTTTTGTGGGGAAGCACAGATCCGCAGGGCTGTTGTGCCTGTGAATAGGTTGCACGGGGAAAGTGAAAAGCAGCAAGAGCTTTCAGGGCTGGCAGCTTCCCTGTGGGAGAAAGAGCCGGATGTTTCCCTTTCAGAAAGAGGCACTGCCGAGGACAGGCAGCATGAGCTGTAGCATATGTGGGAAAGCACAGATCCTAGGGCTGTTGTGCCTGTGAATAGGCTGCACAGGGAAAGTGAAAATCAGCAAGAGCTTTCAGGGCTGGCAGCTTCCCTGTGGGAGAAAGAGCCGGATGTTTCCCTTTCAGAAAGAGGCACTGCCGAGGACAGGCAGCATGAGCTGTAGCATATGTGGGAAAGCACAGATCTGCAGGGCTGTTGTGCCTGTGAATAGGCTGCACAGGGAAAGTGAAAATCAGCAAGAGCTTTCAGGGCTGGCAGCTTCCCTGTGGGAGAAAGAGCCGGATGTTTCCCTTTCAGAAAGAGGCACTGCCGAGGACAGGCAGCATGAGCTGTAGTGTCTGTGGGAAAGCACAGATCCGCAGGGCTGTTGTGCCTGTGAATAGGCTGCACAGGGAAAGTGAAAATCAGCAAGAGCTTTCAGGGCTGGCAGCTTCCCTGTGGGAGAAAGAGCCGGATGTTTCCCTTTCAGAAAGAGGCACTGCCGAGGACAGGCAGCATGAGCTGTAGTGTCTGTGGGAAAGCACAGATCCGCAGGGCTGTTGTGCCTGTGAATAGGCTGCACGGGGAAAGTGAAAATCAGCAAGAGCTTTCAGGGCTGGCAGCTTCCCTGTGGGAGAAAGAGCCGGATGGATCCCTTTCAGAAAGAGGCACTGCCGAGGACAGGCAGCATGAGCTGTAGCATATGTGGGAAAGCACAGATCCGCAGGGCTGTTGTGCCTGTGAATAGGCTGCACAGGGAAAGTGAAAATCAGCAAGAGCTTTCAGGGCTGGCAGCTTCCCTGTGGGAGAAAGAGCCGGATGTTTCCCTTTCAGAAAGAGGCACTGCCGAGGACAGGCAGCATGAGCTGTAGTGTCTGTGGGAAAGCACAGATCCGCAGGGCTGTTGTGCCTGTGAATAGGCTGCACGGGGAGGTGAAGAGCAGCAAGAGCTTTCAGGGCTGGCAGCTTCCTTGTGGGAGAAGGAGCCGGATGTTTCCCTTTCAGAAAGAGGCACTGCCCAGGACAGGCAGCATGAGCTGTAGCTTTTGTGGGGAAGCACAGATCCGCAGGGCTGTTGTGCCTGTGAATAGGCTGCACGGGGAGGTGAAGAGCAGCAAGAGCTTTCAGGGCTGGCAGCTTCCCTGTGGGAGAAAGAGCCGGATGGATCCCTTTCAGAAAGAGGCACTGCCGAGGAGAGGCAGCATGAGCTGTAGCTTTTGTGGGGAAGCACAGATCCGCAGGGCTGTTGTGCCTGTGAATAGGCTGCACGGGGAGGTGAAGAGCAGCAAGAGCTTTCAGGGCTGGCAGCTTCCCTGTGGGAGAAAGAGCCGGATGTTTCCCTTTCAGAAAGAGGCACTGCCGAGGACAGGCAGCATGAGCTGTAGTGTCTGTGGGAAAGCACAGATCCGCAGGGCTGTTGTGCCTGTGAATAGGCTGCACGGGGAAAGTGAAAATCAGCAAGAGCTTTCAGGGCTGGCAGCTTCCTTGTGGGAGAAAGAGCCGGATGTTTCCCTTTCAGAAAGAGGCACTGCCGAGGACAGGCAGCATGAGCTGTAGCATATGTGGGAAAGCACAGATCCGCAGGGCTGTTGTGCCTGTGAATAGGCTGCACAGGGAAAGTGAAAATCAGCAAGAGCTTTCAGGGCTGGCAGCTTCCCTGTGGGAGAAAGAGCCGGATGTTTCCCTTTCAGAAAGAGGCACTGCCGAGGACAGGCAGCATGAGCTGTAGCTTTTGTGGGGAAGCACAGATCCGCAGGGCTGTTGTGCCTGTGAATAGGCTGCACGGGGAAAGTGAAAAGCAGCAATAGCTTTCAGGGCTGGCAGCTTCCTTGTGGGAGAAGGAGCCAGAGGTTTGCCTTTTTGGAAAGGGCCTCTGCTGAAGGAAAGCAGCATGAGCTGTAGCTTTTGTGGGGAAGCACAGATCCGCAGGGCTGTTGTGCCTGTGAATAGGCTGCACGGGGAGGTGAAGAGCAGCAAGAGCTTTCAGGGCTGGCAGCTTCCCTGTGGGAGAAAGAGCCGGGTGGATCCCTTTCAGAAAGAGGCACTGCCGAGGACAGGCAGCATGAGCTGTAGTGTCTGTGGGAAAGCACAGATCCGCAGGGCTGTTATGCCTGTGAATAGGCTGCACGGGGAGGTGAAGAGCAGCAAGAGCTTTCAGGGCTGGCAGCTTCCCTGTGGGAGAAAGAGCCGGATGTTTCCCTTTCAGAAAGAGGCACTGCCGAGGACAGGCAGCATGAGCTGTAGCATATGTGGGAAAGCACAGATCCGCAGGGCTGTTGTGCCTGTGAATAGGCTGCAGGGGAAAGTGAAGAGCAGCAAGAGCTTTCAGGGCTGGCAGCTTCCCTGTGGGAGAAAGAGCCGGATGGTTCCCTTTCAGAAAGAGGCACTGCCGAGGACAGGCAGCATGAGCTGTAGCATATGTGGGAAAGCACAGATCCGCAGGGCTGTTGTGCCTGTGAATAGGCTGCACGGGGAGGTGAAGAGCAGCAAGAGCTTTCAGGGCTGGCAGCTTCCTTGTGGGAGAAGGAGCCGGATGTTTCCCTTTCAGAAAGAGGCACTGCCCAGGACAGGCAGCATGAGCTGTAGCTTTTGTGGGGAAGCACAGATCCGCAGGGCTGTTGTGCCTGTGAATAGGTTGCACGGGGAAAGTGAAAAGCAGCAAGAGCTTTCAGGGCTGGCAGCTTCCCTGTGGGAGAAAGAGCCGGATGTTTCCCTTTCAGAAAGAGGCACTGCCGAGGACAGGCAGCATGAGCTGTAGCATATGTGGGAAAGCACAGATCCTAGGGCTGTTGTGCCTGTGAATAGGCTGCACAGGGAAAGTGAAAATCAGCAAGAGCTTTCAGGGCTGGCAGCTTCCCTGTGGGAGAAAGAGCCGGATGTTTCCCTTTCAGAAAGAGGCACTGCCGAGGACAGGCAGCATGAGCTGTAGCATATGTGGGAAAGCACAGATCTGCAGGGCTGTTGTGCCTGTGAATAGGCTGCACAGGGAAAGTGAAAATCAGCAAGAGCTTTCAGGGCTGGCAGCTTCCCTGTGGGAGAAAGAGCCGGATGTTTCCCTTTCAGAAAGAGGCACTGCCGAGGACAGGCAGCATGAGCTGTAGTGTCTGTGGGAAAGCACAGATCCGCAGGGCTGTTGTGCCTGTGAATAGGCTGCACAGGGAAAGTGAAAATCAGCAAGAGCTTTCAGGGCTGGCAGCTTCCCTGTGGGAGAAAGAGCCGGATGTTTCCCTTTCAGAAAGAGGCACTGCCGAGGACAGGCAGCATGAGCTGTAGTGTCTGTGGGAAAGCACAGATCCGCAGGGCTGTTGTGCCTGTGAATAGGCTGCACGGGGAAAGTGAAAATCAGCAAGAGCTTTCAGGGCTGGCAGCTTCCCTGTGGGAGAAAGAGCCGGATGGATCCCTTTCAGAAAGAGGCACTGCCGAGGACAGGCAGCATGAGCTGTAGCATATGTGGGAAAGCACAGATCCGCAGGGCTGTTGTGCCTGTGAATAGGCTGCACAGGGAAAGTGAAAATCAGCAAGAGCTTTCAGGGCTGGCAGCTTCCCTGTGGGAGAAAGAGCCGGATGTTTCCCTTTCAGAAAGAGGCACTGCCGAGGACAGGCAGCATGAGCTGTAGTGTCTGTGGGAAAGCACAGATCCGCAGGGCTGTTGTGCCTGTGAATAGGCTGCACGGGGAGGTGAAGAGCAGCAAGAGCTTTCAGGGCTGGCAGCTTCCTTGTGGGAGAAGGAGCCGGATGTTTCCCTTTCAGAAAGAGGCACTGCCCAGGACAGGCAGCATGAGCTGTAGCTTTTGTGGGGAAGCACAGATCCGCAGGGCTGTTGTGCCTGTGAATAGGTTGCACGGGGAAAGTGAAAAGCAGCAAGAGCTTTCAGGGCTGGCAGCTTCCTTGTGGGAGAAGGAGCCTGATGGATCCCTTTCAGAAAGAGGCACTGCCGAGGACAGGCAGCGTGAGCTGTAGCATATGTGGGAAAGCACAGATCCGCAGGGCTGTTGTGCCTGTGAATAGGCTGCACGGGGAAAGTGAAGAGCAGCAAGAGCTTTCAGGGCTGGCAGCTTCCCTGTGGGAGAAAGAGCCAGATGTTTCCCTTTCAGAAAGAGGCACTGCCGAGGACAGGCAGCATGAGCTGTAGCATATGTGGGAAAGCACAGATCCGCAGGGCTGTTGTGCCTGTGAATAGGCTGCACGGGGAAGTGAAGAGCAGCAAGAGCTTTCAGGGCTGGCAGCTTTCCTGTGGGAGAAAGAGTCGGATGGATCCCTTTCAGAAAGAGGCACTGCCGAGGACGGGCAGCATGAGCTGTAGTGTCTGTGGGAAAGCACAGATCCGCAGGGCTCTTGTGCCTGTGAATAGGCTGCACGGGGAAAGTGAAAATCAGCAAGAGCTTTCAGGGCTGGCAGCTTCCCTGTGGGAGAAAGAGCCGGATGTTTCCCTTTCAGAAAGAGGCACTGCCGAGGACAGGCAGCATGAGCTGTAGCATATGTGGGAAAGCACAGATCCTAGGGCTGTTGTGCCTGTGAATAGGCTGCACGGGGAAAGTGAAAATCAGCAAGAGCTTTCAGGGCTGGCAGCTTCCTTGTGGGAGAAAGAGCCGGATGTTTCCCTTTCAGAAAGAGGCACTGCCGAGGACAGGCAGCATGAGCTGTAGCATATGTGGGAAAGCACAGATCCGCAGGGCTGTTGTGCCTGTGAATAGGCTGCACAGGGAAAGTGAAAATCAGCAAGAGCTTTCAGGGCTGGCAGCTTCCTTGTGGGAGAAGGAGCCGGGTGGATCCCTTTCAGAAAGAGGCACTGCCGAGGACGGGCAGCGTGAGCTGTAGCGTCTGTGGGAAAGCACAGATCCTAGGACTGTTGTGCCTGTGAATAGGCTGCACAGGCAAAGTGAAAATCAGCAAGAGCTTTCAGGGCTGGCAGCTTCCCTGTGGGAGAAAGAGCCGGAGGTTTCCCTTTCAGAAAGAGGCACTGCCGAGGACAGGCAGCATGAGCTGTAGCTTTTGTGGGGAAGCACAGATCCGCAGGGCTGTTGTGCCTGTGAATAGGCTGCACGGGGAAAGTGAAAAGCAGCAATAGCTTTCAGGGCTGGCAGCTTCCTTGTGGGAGAAGGAGCCAGAGGTTTGCCTTTTTGGAAAGGGCCTCTGCTGAAGGAAAGCAGCATGAGCTGTAGCTTTTGTGGGGAAGCACAGATCCGCAGGGCTGTTGTGCCTGTGAATAGGCTGCACGGGGAGGTGAAGAGCAGCAAGAGCTTTCAGGGCTGGCAGCTTCCCTGTGGGAGAAAGAGCCGGATGTTTCCCTTTCAGAAAGAGGCACTGCCGAGGACAGGCAGCATGAGCTGTAGCATATGTGGGAAAGCACAGATCCGCAGGGCTGTTGTGCCTGTGAATAGGCTGCAGGGGAAAGTGAAGAGCAGCAATAGCTTTCAGGGCTGGCAGCTTCCCTGTGGGAGAAAGAGCCGGATGGTTCCCTTTCAGAAAGAGGCACTGCCGAGGACAGGCAGCATGAGCTGTAGCCTCTGTGGGAAAGCACAGATCCGCAGGGCTGTTGTGCCTGTGAATAGGCTGCACGGGGAAAGTGAAAAGCAGCAAGAGCTTTCAGGGCTGGCAGCTTCCCTGTGGGAGAAGGAGCCGGATGTTTCCCTTTCAGAAAGAGACACTGCCGAGGACAGGCAGCATGAGCTGTAGCATATGTGGGAATGCACAGATCCGCAGGGCTGTTGTGCCTGTGAATAGGCTGCACGCGGAAAGTGAAAATCAGCAAGAGCTTTCAGGGCTGGCAGCTTCCTTGTGGGAGAAAGAGCCGGATGTTTCCCTTTCAGAAAGAGGCACTGCGGAGGACAGGCAGCATGAGCTGTAGCGTCTGTGGGAAAGCACAGATCCGCAGGGCTGTTGTGCCTGTGAATAAGCTGCACGGGGAAAGTGAAAAGCAGCAAGAGCTTTCAGGGCTGGCAGCTTCCCTGTGGGAGAAGGAGCCGGATGTTTCCATTTCAGAAAGAGACACTGCCGAGGACAGGCAGCATGAGCTGTAGCGTCTGTGGGAAAGCACAGATCCGGAGGGCTGTTGTGCCTGTGAATAGGCTGCACGGGGAAAGTGAAAATCAGCAAGAGCTTTCAGGGCTGGCAGCTTCCCTGTGGGAGAAAGAGCCGGATGTTTCCCTTTCAGAAAGAGGCACTGCCGAGGACAGGCAGCATGAGCTGTAGCGTCTGTGGGAAAGCACAGATCCGCAGGGCTGTTGTGCCTGTGAATAAGCTGCACGGGGAAAGTGAAAAGCAGCAAGAGCTTTCAGGGCTGGCAGCTTGCTTGTCTGAGAAGGAGCCAAATATTTGACATTTCGGAAAGAGACACTGCCGAGGAGAGGCAGCATCAGCTATAGCTTTTGTGGGAAAGCACAGATCCGCAGGGCTGTTGTGCCTGTGAATAGGCTGCACGGGGAAAGTGAAAATCAGCAAGAGCTTTCAGGGCTGGCAGCTTGCTTGTGGGAGAAGGAGCCGGACGTTTGCCTTTTCGGAAAGGGGCTCTGCCGAAGGAAAGCATCATGAGCCGTAGCATATGTGGGAAAGCACAGATCCGCAGGGCTGTTGTGCCTGTGAATAGGCTGCACGCGGAAAGTCAAGAGTAGCAAGAGGTTTCAGGGCTGGCAGCTTCCTTGTGGGAGAAAGAGCCGGATTTTTCCCTTTCAGAAAGAGGCACTGCCGAGGACAGGCAGCATGAGCTGTAGCTTTTGTGGGGAAGCACAGATCCGCAGGGCTGTTGTGCCTGCGGGGAGGTGAAGAGCAGCAAGAGCTTTCAGGGCTGGCAGCTTCCTTGTGGGAGAAGGAGCCGGATGTTTCCCTTTCAGAAAGAGGCACTGCCGAGGACAGGCAGCATGAGCTGTAGCGTCTGAGGGAATGCACATATCCGCAGTGCTGTTGTGCCTGTGAATAGGCTGCACGGGGAAAGTGAAAAGCAGCAAGAGCTTTCAGGGCTGGCAGCTTTCCTATGGGAGAAAGAGCCGGATGGATCCCTTTCAGAAAGAGGCACTGCCGAGGACGGGCAGCGTGAGCTGTAGCATATGTGGGACAGCACAGATCCGCAGGGCTGTTGTGCCTGTGAATAGGCTGCACGGGGAGGTGAAGAGCAGCAAGAGCTTTCAGGGCTGGCAGCTTCCTTGTGGGAGAAGGAGCCGGATGTTTCCCTTTCAGAAAGAGGCACTGCCGAGGACAGGCAGCATGAGCTGTAGCTTTTGTGGGGAAGCACAGATCCGCAGGGCTGTTGTGCCTGTGAATAGGCTGCACGGGGAGGTGAAGAGCAGCAAGAGCTTTCAGGGCTGGCAGCTTCCCTGTGGGAGAAAGAGCCGGATGTTTCCCTTTCAGAAAGAGGCACTGCCGAGGACAGGCAGCATGAGCTGTAGTGTCTGTGGGGAAGCACAGATCCGCAGGGCTGTTGTGCCTGTGAATAGGCTGCACGGGGAGGTGAAGAGCAGCAAGAGCTTTCAGGGCTGGCAGCTTCCCTGTGGGAGAAAGAGCCGGATGTTTCCCTTTCAGAAAGAGGCACTGCCGAGGACAGGCAGCATGAGCTGTAGCATATGTGGGAAAGCACAGATCCGCAGGGCTGTTGTGCCTGTGAATAGGCTGCACGGGGAAGTGAAGAGCAGCAAGAGCTTTCAGGGCTGGCAGCTTTCCTATGGGAGAAAGAGCCGGATGGATCCCTTTCAGAAAGAGGCACTGCCGAGGACAGGCAGCGTGAGCTGTAGCATATGTGGGAAAGCACAGATCCGCAGGGCTGTTGTGCCTGTGAATAGGCTGCACGGGGAGGTGAAGAGCAGCAAGAGCTTTCAGGGCTGGCAGCTTCCTTGTGGGAGAAAGAGCCGCATGTTTCCCTTTCAGAAAGAGGCACTGCCGAGGACAGGCAGCATGATCTGTAGCATATGTGGGAAAGCACAGATCCTAGGGCTGTTGTGCCTGTGAATAGGCTGCACAGGGAAAGTGAAAATCAGCAAGAGCTTTCAGGGCTGGCAGCTTCCCTGTGGGAGAAAGAGCCGGATGTTTCCCTTTCAGAAAGAGGCACTGCCGAGGACAGGCAGCATGAGCTGTAGCTTTTGTGGGGAAGCACAGATCCGCAGGGCTGTTGTGCCTGTGAATAGGCTGCACGGGGAGGTGAAGAGCAGCAAGAGCTTTCAGGGCTGGCAGCTTCCCTGTGGGAGAAAGAGCCGGATGGATCCCTTTCAGAAAGAGGCACTGCCGAGGACAGGCAGCATGAGCTGTAGTGTCTGTGGGAAAGCACAGATCCGCAGGGCTGTTGTGCCTGTGAATAGGCTGCACGGGGAGGTTAAGAGCAGCAAGAGCTTTCAGGGCTGGCAGCTTCCCTGTGGGAGAAAGAGCCGGATGGTTCCCTTTCAGAAAGAGGCACTGCCGAGGACAGGCAGCATGAGCTGTAGCCTCTGTGGGAAAGCACAGATCCGCAGGGCTGTTGTGCCTGTGAATAGGCTGCACGGGGAGGTGAAGAGCAGCAAGAGCTTTCAGGGCTGGCAGCTTCCCTGTGGGAGAAAGAGCCGGATGTTTCCCTTTCAGAAAGAGGCACTGCCGAGGACAGGCAGCATGAGCTGTAGCGTCTGTGGGAAAGCACAGATCCGCAGGGCTGTTGTGCCTGTGAATAGGCTGCACGGGGAAGTGAAGAGCAGCAAGAGCTTTCAGGGCTGGCAGCTTTCCTATGGGAGAAAGAGCCGGATGGATCCCTTTCAGAAAGAGGCACTGCCGAGGACGGGCGGCGTGAGCTGTAGCATATGTGGGAAAGCACAGATCCGCAGGGCTGTTGTGCCTGTGAATAGGCTGCACGGGGAGGTGAAGAGCAGCAAGAGCTTTCAGGGCTGGCAGCTTCCTTGTGGGAGAAAGAGCCGGATGTTTCCCTTTCAGAAAGAGGCACTGCCGAGGACAGGCAGCATGATCTGTAGCATATGTGGGAAAGCACAGATCCTAGGGCTGTTGTGCCTGTGAATAGGCTGCACAGGGAAAGTGAAAATCAGCAAGAGCTTTCAGGGCTGGCAGCTTCCCTGTGGGAGAAAGAGCCGGATGTTTCCCTTTCAGAAAAAGGCACTGCCGAGGAGAGGCAGCATGAGCTGTAGCTTTTGTGGGGAAGCACAGATCCGCAGGGCTGTTGTGCCTGTGAATAGGCTGCACGGGGAGGTGAAGAGCAGCAAGAGCTTTCAGGGCTGGCAGCTTCCCTGTGGGAGAAAGAGCCGGATGGATCCCTTTCAGAAAGAGGCACTGCCGAGGACAGGCAGCATGAGCTGTAGTGTCTGTGGGAAAGCACAGATCCGCAGGGCTGTTGTGCCTGTGAATAGGCTGCACGGGGAGGTGAAGAGCAGCAAGAGCTTTCAGGGCTGGCAGCTTCCCTGTGGGAGAAAGAGCCGGATGTTTCCCTTTCAGAAAGAGGCACTGCCGAGGACAGGCAGCATGAGCTGTAGCATATGTGGGAAAGCACAGATCCGCAGGGCTGTTGTGCCTGTGAATAGGCTGCAGGGGAAAGTGAAGAGCAGCAAGAGCTTTCAGGGCTGGCAGCTTCCCTGTGGGAGAAAGAGCCGGATGGTTCCCTTTCAGAAAGAGGCACTGCCGAGGACAGGCAGCATGAGCTGTAGCCTCTGAGGGAAAGCACAGATCCGCAGGGCTGTTGTGCCTGTGAATAGGCTGCACGGGGAAGTGAAGAGCAGCAAGAGCTTTCAGGGCTGGCAGCTTTCCTATGGGAGAAAGAGCCGGATGGATCCCTTTCAGAAAGAGGCACTGCCGAGGACGGGCAGCGTGAGCTGTAGCATATGTGGGAAAGCACAGATCCGCAGGGCTGTTGTGCCTGTGAATAGGCTGCACGGGGAGGTGAAGAGCAGCAAGAGCTTTCAGGGCTGGCAGCTTCCTTGTGGGAGAAGGAGTCAAATATTTGACATTTCGGAAAGAGACACTGCCGAGGACAGGCAGCGTGAGCTGTAGCATATGTGGGAAAGCACAGATCCGCAGGGCTGTTGTGCCTGTGAATAGGCTGCACAGGGAAAGTGAAAAGCAGCAAGAGCTTTCAGGGCTGGCAGCTTCCCTGTGGGAGATAGAGCCGGATGTTTCCCTTTCAGAAAGAGGCACTGCCGAGGACAGGCAGCATGAGCTGTAGCTTTTGTGGGGAAGCACAGATCCGCAGGGCTGTTGTGCCTGTGAATAGGCTGCACGGGGAGGTGAAGAGCAGCAAGAGCTTTCAGGGCTGGCAGCTTCCCTGTGGGAGAAAGAGCCGGATGTTTCCCTTTCAGAAAGAGGCACTGCCGAGGACAGGCAGCATGAGCTGTAGTGTCTGTGGGAAAGCACAGATCCGCAGGGCTGTTGTGCCTGTGAATAGGCTGCACGGGGAAAGTGAAAATCAGCAAGAGCTTTCAGGGCTGGCAGCTTCCTTGTGGGAGAAAGAGCCGGATGTTTCCCTTTCAGAAAGAGGCACTGCCGAGGACAGGCAGCATGAGCTGTAGCATATGTGGGAAAGCACAGATCCGCAGGGCTGTTGTGCCTGTGAATAGGCTGCACAGGGAAAGTGAAAATCAGCAAGAGCTTTCAGGGCTGGCAGCTTCCCTGTGGGAGAAAGAGCCGGATGTTTCCCTTTCAGAAAGAGGCACTGCCGAGGACAGGCAGCATGAGCTGTAGCTTTTGTGGGGAAGCACAGATCCGCAGGGCTGTTGTGCCTGTGAATAGGCTGCACGGGGAAAGTGAAAAGCAGCAATAGCTTTCAGGGCTGGCAGCTTCCCTGTGGGAGAAGGAGCCAGAGGTTTGCCTTTTTGGAAAGGGCCTCTGCTGAAGGAAAGCAGCATGAGCTGTAGCTTTTGTGGGGAAGCACAGATCCGCAGGGCTGTTGTGCCTGTGAATAGGCTGCACGGGGAGGTGAAGAGCAGCAAGAGCTTTCAGGGCTGGCAGCTTCCCTGTGGGAGAAAGAGCCGGATGGATCCCTTTCAGAAAGAGGCACTGCCGAGGAGAGGCAGCATGAGCTGTAGCTTTTGTGGGGAAGCACAGATCCGCAGGGCTGTTGTGCCTGTGAATAGGCTGCACGGGGAGGTGAAGAGCAGCAAGAGCTTTCAGGGCTGGCAGCTTCCCTGTGGGAGAAAGAGCCGGATGTTTCCCTTTCAGAAAGAGGCACTGCCGAGGACAGGCAGCATGAGCTGTAGTGTCTGTGGGAAAGCACAGATCCGCAGGGCTGTTGTGCCTGTGAATAGGCTGCACGGGGAAAGTGAAAATCAGCAAGAGCTTTCAGGGCTGGCAGCTTCCCTGTGGGAGAAAGAGCCGGATGTTTCCCTTTCAGAAAGAGGCACTGCCGAGGACAGGCAGCATGAGCTGTAGCATATGTGGGAAAGCACAGATCCGCAGGGCTGTTGTGCCTGTGAATAGGCTGCACAGGGAAAGTGAAAATCAGCAAGAGCTTTCAGGGCTGGCAGCTTCCCTGTGGGAGAAAGAGCCGGATGTTTCCCTTTCAGAAAGAGGCACTGCCGAGGACAGGCAGCATGAGCTGTAGCTTTTGTGGGGAAGCACAGATCCGCAGGGCTGTTGTGCCTGTGAATAGGCTGCACGGGGAAAGTGAAAAGCAGCAATAGCTTTCAGGGCTGGCAGCTTCCTTGTGGGAGAAAGAGCCGGATGGTTCCCTTTCAGAAAGAGGCACTGCCGAGGACAGGCAGCATGAGCTGTAGCATATGTGGGAAAGCACAGATCCGCAGGGCTGTTGTGCCTGTGAATAGGCTGCACGGGGAAGTGAAGAGCAGCAAGAGCTTTCAGGGCTGGCAGCTTTCCTATGGGAGAAAGAGCCGGATGGATCCCTTTCAGAAAGAGGCACTGCCGAGGACGGGCAGCGTGAGCTGTAGCATATGTGGGAAAGCACAGATCCGCAGGGCTGTTGTGCCTGTGAATAGGCTGCACGGGGAGGTGAAGAGCAGCAAGAGCTTTCAGGGCTGGCAGCTTCCTTGTGGGAGAAAGAGCCGGATGTTTCCCTTTCAGAAAGAGGCACTGCCGAGGACAGGCAGCATGATCTGTAGCATATGTGGGAAAGCACAGATCCTAGGGCTGTTGTGCCTGTGAATAGGCTGCACAGGGAAAGTGAAAATCAGCAAGAGCTTTCAGGGCTGGCAGCTTCCCTGTGGGAGAAAGAGCCGGATGTTTCCCTTTCAGAAAGAGGCACTGCCGAGGAGAGGCAGCATGAGCTGTAGCTTTTGTGGGGAAGCACAGATCCGCAGGGCTGTTGTGCCTGTGAATAGGCTGCACGGGGAGGTGAAGAGCAGCAAGAGCTTTCAGGGCTGGCAGCTTCCCTGTGGGAGAAAGAGCCGGATGTTTCCCTTTCAGAAAGAGGCACTGCCGAGGACAGGCAGCATGAGCTGTAGTGTCTGTGGGAAAGCACAGATCCGCAGGGCTGTTGTGCCTGTGAATAGGCTGCACGGGGAAAGTGAAAATCAGCAAGAGCTTTCAGGGCTGGCAGCTTCCTTGTGGGAGAAAGAGCCGGATGTTTCCCTTTCAGAAAGAGGCACTGCCGAGGACAGGCAGCATGAGCTGTAGCATATGTGGGAAAGCACAGATCCGCAGGGCTGTTGTGCCTGTGAATAGGCTGCACGGGGAGGTGAAGAGCAGCAAGAGCTTTCAGGGCTGGCAGCTTCCCTGTGGGAGAAAGAGCCGGATGGATCCCTTTCAGAAAGAGGCACTGCCGAGGACAGGCAGCATGAGCTGTAGTGTCTGTGGGAAAGCACAGATCCGCAGGGCTGTTGTGCCTGTGAATAGGCTGCACGGGGAGGTGAAGAGCAGCAAGAGCTTTCAGGGCTGGCAGCTTCCCTGTGGGAGAAAGAGCCGGATGTTTCCCTTTCAGAAAGAGGCACTGCCGAGGACAGGCAGCATGAGCTGTAGCATATGTGGGAAAGCACAGATCCGCAGGGCTGTTGTGCCTGTGAATAGGCTGCAGGGGAAAGTGAAGAGCAGCAAGAGCTTTCAGGGCTGGCAGCTTCCCTGTGGGAGAAAGAGCCGGATGGTTCCCTTTCAGAAAGAGGCACTGCCGAGGACAGGCAGCATGAGCTGTAGCCTCTGAGGGAAAGCACAGATCCGCAGGGCTGTTGTGCCTGTGAATAGGCTGCACGGGGAGGTGAAGAGCAGCAAGAGCTTTCAGGGCTGGCAGCTTCCCTGTGGGAGAAAGAGCCGGATGTTTCCCTTTCAGAAAGAGGCACTGCCGAGGACAGGCAGCATGAGCTGTAGCATATGTGGGAAAGCACAGATCCGCAGGGCTGTTGTGCCTGTGAATAGGCTGCACGGGGAAGTGAAGAGCAGCAAGAGCTTTCAGGGCTGGCAGCTTTCCTATGGGAGAAAGAGCCGGATGGATCCCTTTCAGAAAGAGGCACTGCCGAGGACGGGCAGCGTGAGCTGTAGCATATGTGGGAAAGCACAGATCCGCAGGGCTGTTGTGCCTGTGAATAGGCTGCACGGGGAGGTGAAGAGCAGCAAGAGCTTTCAGGGCTGGCAGCTTCCTTGTGGGAGAAAGAGCCGGATGTTTCCCTTTCAGAAAGAGGCACTGCCGAGGACAGGCAGCATGATCTGTAGCATATGCGGGAAAGCACAGATCCTAGGGCTGTTGTGCCTGTGAATAGGCTGCACAGGGAAAGTGAAAATCAGCAAGAGCTTTCAGGGCTGGCAGCTTCCCTGTGGGAGAAAGAGCCGGATGTTTCCCTTTCAGAAAGAGGCACTGCCGAGGACAGGCAGCATGAGCTGTAGCTTTTGTGGGGAAGCACAGATCCGCAGGGCTGTTGTGCCTGTGAATAGGCTGCAGGGGAAAGTGAAAATCAGCAAGAGCTTTCAGGGCTGGCAGCTTCCTTGTGGGAGAAAGAGCCGGATGTTTCCCTTTCAGAAAGAGGCACTGCCGAGGACAGGCAGCATGAGCTGTAGCATATGTGGGAAAGCACAGATCCGCAGGGCTGTTGTGCCTGTGAATAGGCTGCACAGGGAAAGTGAAAATCAGCAAGAGCTTTCAGGGCTGGCAGCTTCCCTGTGGGAGAAAGAGCCGGATGTTTCCCTTTCAGAAAGAGGCACTGCCGAGGACAGGCAGCATGAGCTGTAGCTTTTGTGGGGAAGCACAGATCCGCAGGGCTGTTGTGCCTGTGAATAGGCTGCACGGGGAAAGTGAAAAGCAGCAATAGCTTTCAGGGCTGGCAGCTTCCTTGTGGGAGAAGGAGCCAGAGGTTTGCCTTTTTGGAAAGGGCCTCTGCTGAAGGAAAGCAGCATGAGCTGTAGCTTTTGTGGGGAAGCACAGATCCGCAGGGCTGTTGTGCCTGTGAATAGGCTGCACGGGGAGGTGAAGAGCAGCAAGAGCTTTCAGGGCTGGCAGCTTCCCTGTGGGAGAAAGAGCCGGATGGATCCCTTTCAGAAAGAGGCACTGCCGAGGAGAGGCAGCATGAGCTGTAGCTTTTGTGGGGAAGCACAGATCCGCAGGGCTGTTGTGCCTGTGAATAGGCTGCACGGGGAGGTGAAGAGCAGCAATAGCTTTCAGGGCTGGCAGCTTCCTTGTGGGAGAAGGAGCCAGAGGTTTGCCTTTTTGGAAAGGGCCTCTGCTGAAGGAAAGCAGCATGAGCTGTAGCTTTTGTGGGGAAGCACAGATCCGCAGGGCTGTTGTGCCTGTGAATAGGCTGCACGGGGAGGTGAAGAGCAGCAAGAGCTTTCAGGGCTGGCAGCTTCCCTGTGGGAGAAAGAGCCGGATGTTTCCCTTTCAGAAAGAGGCACTGCCGAGGACAGGCAGCATGAGCTGTAGTGTCTGTGGGAAAGCACAGATCCGCAGGGCTGTTGTGCCTGTGAATAGGCTGCACGGGGAAAGTGAAAATCAGCAAGAGCTTTCAGGGCTGGCAGCTTCCTTGTGGGAGAAAGAGCCGGATGTTTCCCTTTCAGAAAGAGGCACTGCCGAGGACAGGCAGCATGAGCTGTAGCATATGTGGGAAAGCACAGATCCGCAGGGCTGTTGTGCCTGTGAATAGGCTGCACAGGGAAAGTGAAAATCAGCAAGAGCTTTCAGGGCTGGCAGCTTCCCTGTGGGAGAAAGAGCCGGATGTTTCCCTTTCAGAAAGAGGCACTGCCGAGGACAGGCAGCATGAGCTGTAGCTTTTGTGGGGAAGCACAGATCCGCAGGGCTGTTGTGCCTGTGAATAGGCTGCACGGGGAAAGTGAAAAGCAGCAATAGCTTTCAGGGCTGGCAGCTTCCTTGTGGGAGAAGGAGCCAGAGGTTTGCCTTTTTGGAAAGGGCCTCTGCTGAAGGAAAGCAGCATGAGCTGTAGCTTTTGTGGGGAAGCACAGATCCGCAGGGCTGTTGTGCCTGTGAATAGGCTGCACGGGGAGGTGAAGAGCAGCAAGAGCTTTCAGGGCTGGCAGCTTCCCTGTGGGAGAAAGAGCCGGATGGATCCCTTTCAGAAAGAGGCACTGCCGAGGACAGGCAGCATGAGCTGTAGTGTCTGTGGGAAAGCACAGATCCGCAGGGCTGTTATGCCTGTGAATAGGCTGCACGGGGAGGTGAAGAGCAGCAAGAGCTTTCAGGGCTGGCAGCTTCC
>JAZGTQ010000370.1:0-54028 GCA_037953605.1 Necrosyrtes monachus
ACGCACCCAGGGAAAGCACTGCCCCCTCCGAGGGGGAACCAGAGCTGCTGCTTTTCCCATCAGGACACTAAAAGACCTGACAGCACTACTTGGCAGCCTATTCACAGCACAACAGCCCTGCGGATCTGTGCTTTCCCAGAGACGATACAGCTCATGAGTCTATTCCTCTGCAGAGCCCCTCTCCGAAAAGGCAAAAATCCGGCTCCTTCTCCCACAAGGAAGGTGCTAAGCCTGAAAGCTGTTGCTGGTCTGCACCTTCCCTTGGCAGCCTATTCACAGCACAACAGCCCTGCGGATCTGTGCTTTCCCACAGACGATACAGCTCATGATGCTTTTCCTCTGCAGAGCCCCTCTCGAATAAGGCAGAAATCCGGCTCCTTCTCCCACAATGAAGGTGCTAAGCCTGAAAGCTGTTGCTGGTCTGCACCTTCCCTTGGCAGCCTATTCACAGCACAACAGCCCTGCGGATCTGTGCTTTCCCACAGACGATACAGCTCATGATGCTTTTCCTCTGCAGAGCCCCTCTCCGAAAAGGCAAACATCCGGCTCCTTCTCCCACAAGGAAGGCGGTAGCCCTGAAAGCTGTTGCTGGTCTGCACCTTCCCTTGGCAGCCTATTCACAGCACAACAGCCCTGCGGATCTGTGCTTTCCCACAGACGATACAGCTACTGCTGCTTTTCCTCTGCAGAGCCCCTATCCGAAAATGCAAACGTCCGGCTCCTTGTCCCACATGGAAGGTGATAGCCCTGAAAGCTGTTGCTGGTCTGCACCTTCCCTTGGCAGCCTATTCACAGCACAACAGCCCTGCGGATCTGTGCTTTCCCACAGACGATACAGCTCATGATGCTTTTCCTCTGCAGAGCCCCTCTCCCATAAGGCAAAAATCCGGCTCCTTCTCCCACAAGGAAGGTGCTAAGCCTGAAAGCTGTTGCTGGTTTGCACCTTCCCTTGGCAACCTATTCACAGCACAACAGCCCTGCGGATCTGTGCTTTCCCAGAGACGATGCAGCTCATGATGCTTTTCCTCTGCAGAGCCCCTCTCCGATAAGGCAGAAATCCGGCTCCTTCTCCCACAAGGAAGGTGCTAAGCCTGAAAGCTGTTGCTGGTCTGCACCTTCCCTTGGCAGCCTATTCACAGCACAACAGCCCTGCGGATCTGTGCTTTCCCACAGACGATACAGCTCATGAAGCTTTTCCTCTGCAGAGCCCCTATCCGATAAGGCAAAAATCCGGCTCCTTCTCCTACAAGGAAGGCGGTAGCCCTGAAAGCTGTTGCTGGTCTGCACCTTCCCTTGGCAGCCTATTCACAGCACAACAGCCCTGCGGATCTGTGCTTTCCCAGAGACGATACAGCTCATGATGCTATTCCTCTGCAGAGTCGCTTTCCGAAAAGGCAAAAATCCGGCTTCTTCTCCCAGAAGGAAGGTGCTAAGCCTGAAAGCTGTTGCTGCTCTGCACCTTCCCTTGGCAGCCTATTCACAGCACAAGAGCCCTGCGGATCTGTGCTTTCCCACAGACGATACAGCTCATGATGCTTTTCCTCTGCAGAGCCCTCTCCGAAAAGGCAAAAATCCGGCTCCTTCTCCCACAAGGAAGGTGCTAAGCCTGAAAGCTGTTGCTGGTCTGCACCTTCCCTTGGCAGCCTATTCACAGCACAACAGCCCTGCGGATCTGTGCTTTCCCACGGACGATACTGCTCCTGCTGCTTTTCCTCTGCAGAGCCCTTTTCGGAAAAGGCAAACGTCCGGCTCCTTCTCCTACAAGGAAGGAGCTAAGCCTGAAAGATGTTGCTGGTCTGCACCTTCCCTTGGCAGCCCATTCACAGAACAACAGCCCTGTGGATCTGTGCTTTCCCACAGGCGATACAGCTACTGCTGCTTTTCCTCTGCAGAGCCCATCTCCGATAAGGCAAAAATCCGGCTCCTTCTCCCACAAGGAAGGTGCTAAGCGTGAAAGCTCTTGCTGGTCTGCACCTTCCCTTGGCAGCCTATTCACAGCACAACAGCCCTGCGGATCTGTGCTTTCCCACAGACGATACAGCTCATGAGTCTATTCCTCTGCAGAGCCCCTTTCGTAAAAGGCAAACGTCCGGCTCCTTCTCCTACAAGGAAGGTGCTAAGCCTGAAAGCTGTTGCTGCTCTGCACCTTCCCTTGGCAGCCTATTCACAGCACAACAGCCCTGCGGATCTGTGCTTTCCCACAGACGATACAGCTCATGATGCTTTTCCTCTGCAGAGCCCCTCTCCGAAAAGGCAAACGTCCGGCTCCTTCTCCCACAAGGAAGGTGCTAAGCCTGAAAGCTGTTGCTGGTCTGCACCTTCCCTTGGCAGCCTATTCACAGCACAACAGCCCTGCGGATCTGTGCTTTCCCACGGACGATAGTGCTCCTGCTGCTTTTCCTCTCCAGAGCCCCTCTCCGATAAGGCAAAAATCCGGCTCCTTCTCCCACAAGGAAGGTGCTAATCCTGAAAGCTGTTGCTGGTCTGCACCTTCCCTTGGCAGCCTATTCACAGCACAACAGCCCTGCGGATCTGTGCTTTCCCACAGGCGATAGTGCTCCTGCTGCTTTTCCTCTGCAGAGCCCCTCTCGGATAAGGCAAAAATTCAGCTCCTTCTCCCACAAGGAAGGCGGTAGCCATGAAAGCTGTTGCTGGTCTGCACCTTCCCTTGGCAGCCTATTCACAGCACAACAGCCCTGCGGATCTGTGCTTTCCCACGGACGATAGTGCTCCTGCTGCTTTTCCTCTGCAGAGCCCCTCTCGGATAAGGCAAAAATTCAGCTCCTTCTCCCACAAGGAAGGCGGTAGCCCTGAAAGCTGTTGCTGGTCTGCACCTTCCCTTGGCAGCCTATTCACAGCACAACAGCCCTGCGGATCTGTGCTTTCGGAGAGATGATACTGCTCCTGCTTCTTTTCCTCTGCAGAGCCTTTTTCGGAAAAGGCAAACGTCCGGCTCCTTCTCCCACAAGGAAGGTGCTAAGCCTGAAAGCTGTTGCTGGTCTGCACCTTCCCTTGGCAGCCTATTCACAGTACAACAGCCCTGCGAATCTGTGCTTTCCCACATACGATGTAGCTCATTATGCTTTTCCTCTGCAGAGTCGCTTTCCGAAAAGGCAAAAATCCGGCTTCTTCTCCCACAAGGAAGGTGCTAAGCCTGAAAGCTGTTGCTGGTCTGCACCTTCCCTTGGCAGCCTATTCACAGCACAACAGCCCTGCGGATCTGTGCTTTCCCACGGACGATACAGCTCCTGCTGCTTTTCCTCTGCAGAGCCCCTATCCGAAAAGGCAAACGTCAGGCTCCTTCTCCTACAAGGAAGGTGCTAAGCCTGAAAGCTGTTGCTGGTCTGCACCTTCCCTTGGCAGCCTATTCACAGCACAACAGCCCTGCGGATCTGTGCTTTGCCACAGACGATACAGCTCCTGCTGCTTTTCCTCTGCAGAGCCCCTCTCCGATAAGGCAAAAATTCAGCTCCTTCTCCCACAAGGAAGGCGGTAGCCCTGAAAGCTGTTGCTGCTCTGCACCTTCCATTGGCAGCCTATTCACAGCACAAAAGCCCTGCGGATCTGTGCTTTCCCACGGACGATACATCTCCTGCAGCTTTTCCTCTGCAGAGCCCCTCTCCGATAAGGCAAAAATCCGGCTCCTTCTCCCACAGGGAAGGTGCTAAGCCTGAAAGCTGTTGCTGGTCTGCACCTTCCCTTGGCAGCCTATTCACAGCACAACAGCCCTGCGGATCTGTGCTTTCCCACAGGCGATACAGCTACTGCTGCTTTTCCTCTGCAGAGCCCCTATCCGAAAAGGCAAACGTCCGGCTCCTTGTCCCACAGGGAAGGTGCTAAGCCTGAAAGCTGTTGCTGGTCTGCACCTTCCCTTGGCAGCCTATTCACAGCACAACAGCCCTGCGGATCTGTGCTTTCCCACAGGCGATACAGCTACTGCTGCTTTTCCTCTGCAGAGCCCCTCTCCGATAAGGCAAAAATCCGGCTCCTTCTCCCACAAGGAAGGTGCTAATCCTGAAAGCTGTTGCTGGTCTGCACCTTCCCTTGGCAGCCTATTCACAGCACAACAGCCCTGCAGATCTGTGCTTTCCCAGAGACGATACAGCTCATGATGTTTTTCCTCTGCAGAGCCCCTTTCGGAAAAGGCAAACGACAGACTCCTTCTCTCACAAGGAAGGTGCTAGCCCTGAAAGTTGTTGCTGGTCTGCACCTTCCCTTGGCAGCCTATTCACAGCACAAGAGCCCTGCGGATCTGTGCTTTCCCAGAGACGATGCAGCTCATGATGCTATTCCTCTGCAGAGCCCCTCTCCGAAAAGGCAAACGTCCGGCTCCTTCTCCCTCAAGGAAGGTGCTAGCCCTGAAAGCTGTTGCTGGTCTGCACCTTCCCTTGGCAGCCTATTCACAGCACAAGAGCCCTGCGGATCTGTGCTTTCCCAGAGACGATACTGCTCCTGCTTCTTTTCCTCTGCAGAGTCCTTTTCAGAAAAGGCAAACGTCCGGCTCCTTCTCCTACAAGGAAGGTGCTAAGCCTGAAAGCTGTTGCTGGTCTGCACCTTCCCTTGGCAGCCTATTCACAGCACAACAGCCCTGCGGATCTGTGCTTTCCCACGGACGATAGTGTTCCTGCTGCTTTTCCTCTGCAGAGCCCCTCTCGGATAAGCCAAACGTCCGGCTCCTTCTCCTACAAGGAAGGAGCTAAGCCTGAAAGATGTTGCTGGTCTGCACCTTCCCTTGGCAGCCTATTCACAGCACAACAGCCCTGCGGTCTGTGCTTTCCCACGGACGATAGTGCTCCTGCTGCTTTTCCTCTGCAGAGCCCTTTTCGGAAAAGGCAAACGTCCGGCTCCTTCTCCCACAAGGAAGGCGGTAGCCCTGAAAGCTGTTGCTGCTCTGCACCTTCCCTTGGCAGCCTATTCACAGCACAACAGCCCTGCGGATCTGTGCTTTCCCACAGGCGATACAGCTACTGCTGCTTTTCCTCTGCAGAGCCCCTATCCGAAAAGGCAAACGTCCGGCTCCTTCTCCCACAAGGAAGGTGCTACGCCTGAAAGCTGTTGCTGGTCTGCACCTTCCCTTGGCAGCCTATTCACAGCACAACAGCCCTGCAGATCTGTGCTTTCCCAGAGACGATACAGCTCATGATGTTTTTCCTCTGCAGAGCCCCTTTCGGAAAAGGCAAACGACCGACTCCTTCTCTCACAAGGAAGGTGCTAGCCCTGAAAGTTGTTGCTGGTCTGCACCTTCCCTTGGCAGCCTATTCACAGCACAAGAGCCCTGCGGATCTGTGCTTTCCCAGAGACGATACAGCTCATGATGCTATTCCTCTGCAGATCCCCTCTCCGAAAAGGCAAACGTCCGGCTCCTTCTCCCACAAGGAAGGTGCTAGCCCTGAAAGCTGTTGCTGGTCTGCACCTTCCCTTGGCAGCCTATTCACAGCACAAGAGCCCTGCGGATCTGTGCTTTCCCAGAGACGATACTGCTCCTGCTTCTTTTCCTCTGCAGAGTCCTTTTCGGAAAAGGCAAACGTCAGGCTCCTTCTCCTACAAGGAAGGCGGTAGCCCTGAAAGCTGTTGCTGGTCTGCACCTTCCCTTGGCAGCCTATTCACAGTACAAGAGCCCTGCGGATCTGTGCTTTCCCAGAGACGATAGTGCTCCTGCTGCTTTTCCTCTGCAGAGCCCCTATCCGAAAAGGCAAACGTCCGGCTCCTTGTCCCACAAGGAAGGTGCTAAGCCTGAAAGCTGTTGCTGGTCTGCACCTTCCCTTGGCAGCCTATTCACAGCACAACAGCCCTGCGGATCTGTGCTTTCCCACAGGCGATACAGCTACTGCTGCTTTTCCTCTGCAGAGCCCCTATCCGAAAAGGCAAACGTCCGGCTCCTTGTCCCACAAGGAAGGTGCTAAGCCTGAAAGCTGTTGCTGGTCTGCACCTTCCCTTGGCAGCCTATTCACAGCACAAAAGCCCTGCGGATCTGTGCTTTCCCACAGGCGATACAGCTACTGCTGCTTTTCCTCTGCAGAGCCCCTATCCGAAAAGGCAAACGTCCGGCTCCTTCTCCCACAGGGAAGGTGCTAAGCCTGAAAGCTGTTGCTGGTCTGCACCTTCCCTTGGCAGCCTATTCACAGCACAACAGCCCTGCGGATCTGTGCTTTCCCACAGGCGATACAGCTACTGCTGCTTTTCCTCTGCAGAGCCCTTTTCGGAAAAGGCAAACGTCCGGGTCCTTCTCCCACAAGGAAGGCGGTAGCCCTGAAAGCTGTTGCTGGTCTGCACCTTCCCCGTGCAGCCTATTCACAGCACAACAGCCCTGCGGATCTGTGCTTTCCCACAGGCGATACAGCTACTGCTGCTTTTCCTCTGCAGAGTCCCTTTCGGAAAAGGCAAACGTCCGGCTCCTTCTCCCACAAGGAAGGTGGTAGCCCTGAAAGCTGTTGCTGGTCTGCACCTTCCCTTGGCAGCCTATTCACAGCACAACAGCCCTGCAGATCTGTGCTTTCCCAGAGACGATACAGCTCATGATGTTTTTCCTCTGCAGAGCCCCTTTCGGAAAAGGCAAACGACCGACTCCTACTCCCACAAGGAAGGTGCTAGCCCTGAAAGTTGTTGCTGGTCTGCACCTTCCCTTGGCAGCCTATTCACAGCACAACAGCCCTGCGGATCTGTGCTTTCCCACGGACGATAGTGCTCCTGCTGCTTTTCCTCTGCAGAGCCCCTCTCGGATAAGGCAAAAATTCAGCTCCTTCTCCCACAAGGAAGGCGGTAGCCCTGAAAGCTGTTGCTGCTCTGCACCTTCCCTTGGCAGCCTATTCACAGCACAACAGCCCTGCGGATCTGTGCTTTCCCACGGACGATAGTGCTCCTGTTGCTTTTCCTCTCCAGAGCCCCTCTCCGATAAGGCAAAAATCCGGCTCCTTCTCCCACAAGGAAGGTGCTAATCCTGAAAGCTGTTGCTGGTCTGCACCTTCCCTTGGCAGCCTATTCACAGCACAACAGCCCTGCGGATCTGTGCTTTCCCACAGGCGATACAGCTACTGCTGCTTTTCCTCTGCAGAGCCCCTATCCGAAAATGCAAACGTCCGGCTCCTTGTCCCACAGGGAAGGTGCTAAGCCTGAAAGCTGTTGCTGGTCTGCACCTTCCCTTGGCAGCCTATTCACAGCACAACAGCCCTGCAGATCTGTGCTTTCCCAGAAACGATACAGCTCATGATGTTTTTCCTCTCCAGAGCCCCTTTCGGAAAAGGCAAACGACCGACTCCTTCTCCCACAAGGAAGGTGCTAGCCCTGAAAGTTGTTGCTGGTCTGCACCTTCCCTTGGCAGCCTATTCACAGCACAACAGCCCTGCGGATCTGTGCTTTCCCAGAGACGATGCAGCTCATGATGCTATTCCTCTGCAGAGCCCCTCTCCGAAAAGGCAAACATCCGGCTCCTTCTCCCACAAGGAAGGTGCTAGCCCTGAAAGCTGTTGCTGGTCTGCACCTTCCCTTGGCAGCCTATTCACAGCACAAGAGCCCTGCGGATCTGTGCTTTCCCAGAGACGATACTGCTCCTGCTTCTTTTCCTCTGCAGAGTCCTTTTCGGAAAAGGCAAACGTCAGGCTCCTTCTCCTACAAGGAAGGTGCTAAGCCTGAAAGCTGTTGCTGCTCTGCACCTTCCCTTGGCAGCCTATTCACAGCACAAAAGCCCTGCGGATCTGTGCTTTCCCACGGACGATACATCTCCTGCTGCTTTTCCTCTGCAGAGCCCCTCTCCGATAAGGCAAAAATCCGGATCCTTCTCCCACAGGGAAGGTGCTAAGCCTGAAAGCTGTTTCTGGTCTGCACCTTCCCTTGGCAGCCTATTCACAGCACAACAGCCCTGCGGATCTGTGCTTTCCCACAGGCGATACAGCTACTGCTGCTTTTCCTCTGCAGAGTCCCTTTCGGAAAAGGCAAACGTCCGGCTCCTTCTCCTACAAGGAAGGTGCTAAGCCTGAAAGCTGTTGCTGGTCTGCACCTTCCCTTGGCAGCCTATTCACAGCACAACAGCCCTGCGGATCTGTGCTTTCCCACAGGCGATACAGCTACTGCTGCTTTTCCTCTGCAGAGCCCTTTTCGGAAAAGGCAAACGTCCGGCTCCTTCTCCCACAAGGAAGGCGGTAGCCCTGAAAGCTGTTGCTGCTCTGCACCTTCCCCGTGCAGCCTATTCACAGCACAACAGCCCTGCGGATCTGTGCTTTCCCACAGGCGATACTGCTCCTGCTGCTTTTCCTCTACAGAGCCCCTATCCGATAAGGCAAAAATCCGGCTCCTTCTCCTACAAGGAAGGAGCTAAGCCTGAAAGATGTTGCTGATCTGCACCTTCCCTTGGCAGCCTATTCACAGCACAACAGCACTGTGGATCTGTGCTTTCCCACAGACGATACATCTCCTGCTGCTTTTCCTCTCCAGAGCCCCTCTCCGATAAGCAAAAATCCGGCTCCTTCTCCCACAAGGAAGGTGCTAGCCCTGAAAGTTGTTGCTGGTCTGCACCTTCCCTTGGCAGCCTATTCACAGCACAAGAGCCCTGCGGATCTGTGCTTTCCCACAGACGATACAGCTCATGATGCTATTCCTCTGCACAGCCCCTCTCCGAAAAGGCAAACGTCCGGCTCCTTCTCCCACAAGGAAGGTGCTAGCCCTGAAAGCTGTTGCTGGTCTGCACCTTCCCTTGGCAGCCTATTCACAGCACAAGAGCCCTGCGGATCTGTGCTTTCCCAGAGACGATACTGCTCCTGCTTCTTTTCCTCTGCAGAGTCCTTTTCGGAAAAGGCAAACGTCAGGCTCCTTCTCCTACAAGGAAGGTGCTAAGCCTGAAAGCTGTTGCTGGTCTGCACCTTCCCTTGGCAGCCTATTCACAGTACAAGAGCCCTGCGGATCTGTGCTTTCCCACAGACGATGTAGCTCATGATGCTTTTCCTCTGCAGAGTCGCTTTCCGAAAAGGCAAAAATCCGGCTTCTTCTCCCACAAGGAAGGTGCTAAGCCTGAAAGCTGTTGCTGGTCTGCACCTTCCCTTGGCAGCCTATTCACAGCACAACAGCACTGTGGATCTGTGCTTTCCCACAGACGATACATCTCCTGCTGCTTTTCCTCTCCAGAGCCCCTCTCCGATAAGCAAAAATCCGGCTCCTTCTCCCACAAGGAAGGTGCTAGCCCTGAAAGTTGTTGCTGGTCTGCACCTTCCCTTGGCAGCCTATTCACAGCACAAGAGCCCTGCGGATCTGTGCTTTCCCAGAGACGATACAGCTCATGATGCTATTCCTCTGCACAGCCCCTCTCCGAAAAGGCAAACGTCCGGCTCCTTCTCCCACAAGGAAGGTGCTAGCCCTGAAAGCTGTTGCTGGTCTGCACCTTCCCTTGGCAGCCTATTCACAGCACAAGAGCCCTGCGGATCTGTGCTTTCCCAGAGACGATACTGCTCCTGCTTCTTTTCCTCTGCAGAGTCCTTTTCGGAAAAGGCAAACGTCAGGCTCCTTCTCCTACAAGGAAGGTGCTAAGCCTGAAAGCTGTTGCTGGTCTGCACCTTCCCTTGGCAGCCTATTCACAGTACAAGAGCCCTGCGGATCTGTGCTTTCCCACAGACGATGTAGCTCATGATGCTTTTCCTCTGCAGAGTCGCTTTCCGAAAAGGCAAAAATCCGGCTTCTTCTCCCACAAGGAAGGTGCTAAGCCTGAAAGCTGTTGCTGCTCTGCACCTTCCCTTGGCAGCCTATTCACAGCACAAAAGCCCTGCGGATCTGTGCTTTCCCACGGACGATACATCTCCTGCTGCTTTTCCTCTGCAGAGTCCCTTTCGGAAAAGGCAAACGTCCGGCTCCTTCTCCCACAAGGAAGGTGCTACGCCTGAAAGCTGTTGCTGGTCTGCACCTTCCCTTGGCAGCCTATTCACAGCACAACAGCCCTGCGGATCTGTGCTTTCCCACGGACGATAGTGTTCCTGCTGCTTTTCCTCTGCAGAGCCCCTCTCGGATAAGGCAAACGTCCGGCTCCTTCTCCTACAAGGAAGGAGCTAAGCCTGAAAGATGTTGCTGGTCTGCACCTTCCCTTGGCAGCCTATTCACAGCACAAGAGCCCTGCGGATCTGTGCTTTCCCAGAGACGATACTGCTCCTGCTTCTTTTCCTCTGCAGAGTCCTTTTCGGAAAAGGCAAACGTCAGGCTCCTTCTCCTACAAGGAAGGTGCTAAGCCTGAAAGCTGTTGCTGGTCTGCACCTTCCCTTGGCAGCCTATTCACAGTACAAGAGCCCTGCGGATCTGTGCTTTCCCACAGACGATGTAGCTCATGATGCTTTTCCTCTGCAGAGTCGCTTTCCGAAAAGGCAAAAATCCGGCTTCTTCTCCCACAAGGAAGGTGCTAAGCCTGAAAGCTGTTGCTGCTCTGCACCTTCCCTTGGCAGCCTATTCACAGCACAACAGCCCTGCGGATCTGTGCTTTCCCACAGGCGATAGAGCTCATGATGCTTTTCCTCTGCAGAGCCCCTCTCGGATAAGGCAAAAATTCAGCTCCTTCTCCCACAAGGAAGGCGGTAGTCCTGAAAGCTGTTGCTGCTCTGCACCTTCCCTTGGCAGCCTATTCACAGCACAAAAGCCCTGCGGATCTGTGCTTTCCCACAGACGATACAGCTCCTGCTGCTTTTCCTCTGCAGAGCCCCTATCCGAAAAGGCAAACGTCCGGCTCCTTGTCCCACAGGGAAGGTGCTAAGCCTGAAAGCTGTTGCTGGTCTGCACCTTCCCTTGGCAGCCTATTCACAGCACAACAGCCCTGCGGATCTGTGCTTTCCCACAGGCGATACAGCTACTGCTGCTTTTCCTCTGCAGAGCCCTTTTCCGAAAAGGCAAACGTCCGGCTCCTTCTCCCACAAGGAAGGCGGTAGCCCTGAAAGCTGTTGCTGCTCTGCACCTTCCCCGTGCAGCCTATTCACAGCACAACAGCCCTGCGGATCTGTGCTTTCCCACAGGCGATACAGCTACTGCTGCTTTTCCTCTGCAGAGTCCCTTTCGGAAAAGGCAAACGTCCGGCTCCTTCTCCCACAAGGAAGGTGCTACGCCTGAAAGCTGTTGCTGGTCTGCACCTTCCCTTGGCAGCCTATTCACAGCACAACAGCACTGCAGATCTGTGCTTTCCCAGAGACGATACAGCTCATGATGTTTTTCCTCTGCAGAGCCCCTTTCGGAAAAGGCAAACGACCGACTCCTTCTCCCTCAAGGAAGGTGCTAGCCCTGAAAGTTGTTGCTGGTCTGCACCTTCCCTTGGCAGCCTATTCACAGCACAACAGCCCTGCGGATCTGTGCTTTCCCACGGACGATAGTGCTCCTGCTGCTTTTCCTCTGCAGAGCCCCTCTCGGATAAGGCAAAAATTCAGCTCCTTCTCCCACAAGGAAGGCGGTAGCCCTGAAAGCTGTTGCTGCTCTGCACCTTCCCTTGGCAGCCTATTCACAGCACAACAGCCCTGCGGATCTGTGCTTTCCCACGGACGATAGTGCTCCTGTTGCTTTTCCTCTCCAGAGCCCCTCTCCGATAAGGCAAAAATCCGGCTCCTTCTCCCACAAGGAAGGTGCTAATCCTGAAAGCTGTTGCTGGTCTGCACCTTCCCTTGGCAGCCTATTCACAGCACAACAGCCCTGCGGATCTGTGCTTTCCCACAGGCGATACAGCTACTGCTGCTTTTCCTCTGCAGAGCCCCTATCCGAAAATGCAAACGTCCGGCTCCTTGTCCCACAGGGAAGGTGCTAAGCCTGAAAGCTGTTGCTGGTCTGCACCTTCCCTTGGCAGCCTATTCACAGCACAACAGCCCTGCAGATCTGTGCTTTCCCAGAGACGATACAGCTCATGATGTTTTTCCTCTGCAGAGCCCCTTTCGGAAAAGGCAAACGACCGACTCCTTCTCCCACAGGGAAGGTGCTAAGCCTGAAAGCTGTTTCTGGTCTGCACCTTCCCTTGGCAGCCTATTCACAGCACAACAGCCCTGCAGATCTGTGCTTTCCCACAGGCGATACAGCTACTGCTGCTTTTCCTCTGCAGAGTCCCTTTCGGAAAAGGCAAACGTCCGGCTCCTTCTCCTACAAGGAAGGTGCTACGCCTGAAAGCTGTTGCTGGTCTGCACCTTCCCTTGGCAGCCTATTCACAGCACAAGAGCCCTGCGGATCTGTGCTTTCCCACAGGCGATACAGCTACTGCTGCTTTTCCTCTGCAGAGCCCTTTTCGGAAAAGGCAAACGTCCGGCTCCTTCTCCCACAAGGAAGGCGGTAGCCCTGAAAGCTGTTGCTGCTCTGCACCTTCCCCGTGCAGCCTATTCACAGCACAACAGCCCTGCGGATCTGTGCTTTCCCACAGGCGATACTGCTCCTGCTGCTTTTCCTCTACAGAGCCCCTATCCGATAAGGCAAAAATCCGGCTCCTTCTCCTACAAGGAAGGAGCTAAGCCTGAAAGATGTTGCTGGTCTGCACCTTCCCTTGGCAGCCTATTCACAGCACAACAGCACTGTGGATCTGTGCTTTCCCACAGACGATACATCTCCTGCTGCTTTTCCTCTCCAGAGCCCCTCTCCGAAAAGGCAAACGTCCGGCTCCTTCTCCCACAAGGAAGGTGCTAGCCCTGAAAGCTGTTGCTGGTCTGCACCTTCCCTTGGCAGCCTATTCACAGCACAAGAGCCCTGCGGATGTGTGCTTTCCCAGAGACGATACTGCTCCTGCTTCTTTTCCTCTGAAGAGTCCTTTTCGGAAAAGGCAAACGTCAGGCTCCTTCTCCTACAAGGAAGGTTCTAAGCCTGAAAGCTGTTGCTGGTCTGCACCTTCCCTTGGCAGCCTATTCACAGCACAACAGCCCTGCGGATCTGTGCTTTCCCACAGGCAATACAGCTCATGATGCTTTTCCTCTGCAGAGCCCCTCTCGGATAAGGCAAAAATTCAGCTCCTTCTCCCACAAGGAAGGCGGTAGTCCTGAAAGCTGTTGCTGCTCTGCACCTTCCCTTGGCAGCCTATTCACAGCACAAAAGCCCTGCGGATCTGTGCTTTCCCACGGACGATACATCTCCTGCTGCTTTTCCTCTGCAGAGTCCCTTTCGGAAAAGGCAAAAGTCCGGCTCCTTCTCCCACAAGGAAGGTGCTACGCCTGAAAGCTGTTGCTGGTCTGCACCTTCCCTTGGCAGCCTATTCACAGCACAACAGCCCTGCGGATCTGTGCTTTCCCACGGACAATAGTGTTCCTGCTGCTTTTCCTCTGCAGAGCCCCTCTCGGATAAGGCAAACGTCAGGCTCCTTCTCCTACAAGGAAGGTGCTAAGCCTGAAAGCTGTTGCTGGTCTGCACCTTCCCTTGGCAGCCTATTCACAGTACAAGAGCCCTGCGGATCTGTGCTTTCCCACAGACGATGTAGCTCATGATGCTTTTCCTCTGCAGAGTCGCTTTCCGAAAAGGCAAAAATCCGGCTCCTTCTCCTACAAGGAAGGTGCTACGCCTGAAAGCTGTTGCTGGTCTGCACCTTCCCTTGGCAGCCCATTCACAGCACAACAGCCCTGCGGATCTGTGCTTTCCCACAGACGATGTAGCTCATGATGCTTTTCCTCTGCAGAGCCCCTCTCGGATAAGGCAAAAATTCAGCTCCTTCTCCCACAAGGAAGGCGGTAGTCCTGAAAGCTGTTGCTGCTCTGCACCTTCCCTTGGCAGCCTATTCACAGCACAACAGCCCTGCGGATCTGTGCTTTCCCAGAGACGATACTGCTCCTGCTTCTTTTCCTCTGCAGAGTCCTTTTCGGAAAAGGCAAACGTCAGGCTCCTTCTCCTACAAGGAAGGTGCTAAGCCTGAAAGCTGTTGCTGGTCTGCACCTTCCCTTGGCAGCCTATTCACAGTACAAGAGCCCTGCGGATCTGTGCTTTCCCACAGACGATGTAGCTCATGATGCTTTTCCTCTGCAGAGTCGCTTTCCGAAAAGGCAAAAATCCGGCTTCTTCTCCCACAAGGAAGGTGCTAAGCCTGAAAGCTGTTGCTGGTCTGCACCTTCCCTTGGCAGCCTATTCACAGCACAACAGCCCTGCAGATCTGTGCTTTCCCAGAGACGATACAGCTCATGATGTTTTTCCTCTGCAGAGCCCCTTTCGGAAAAGGCAAACAACCGACTCCTTCTCTCACAAGGAAGGTGCTAGCCCTGAAAGTTGTTGCTGGTCTGCACCTTCCCTTGGCAGCCTATTCACAGCACAAGAGCCCTGCGGATCTGTGCTTTCCCAGAGACGATACAGCTCATGATGCTATTCCTCTGCAGATCCCCTCTCCGAAAAGGCAAACGTCCGGCTCCTTCTCCCACAAGGAAGGTGCTAGCCCTGAAAGCTGTTGCTGGTCTGCACCTTCCCTTGGCAGCCTATTCACAGCACAAGAGCCCTGCGGATCTGTGCTTTCCCAGAGACGATACTGCTCCTGCTTCTTTTCCTCTGCAGAGTCCTTTTCGGAAAAGGCAAACGTCAGGCTCCTTCTCCTACAAGGAAGGCGGTAGCCCTGAAAGCTGTTGCTGGTCTGCACCTTCCCTTGGCAGCCTATTCACAGTACAAGAGCCCTGCGGATCTGTGCTTTCCCACAGACGATGTAGCTCATGATGCTTTTCCTCTGCAGAGTCGCTTTCCGAAAAGGCAAAAATCCGGCTTCTTCTCCCACAAGGAAGATGCTAAGCCTGAAAGCTGTTGCTGCTCTGCACCTTCCCTTGGCAGCCTATTCACAGCACAAAAGCCCTGCGGATCTGTGCTTTCCCACAGACGATACAGCTCCTGCTGCTTTTCCTCTGCAGAGCCCCTATCCGAAAAGGCAAACGTCCGGCTCCTTGTCCCACAGGGAAGGTGCTAAGCCTGAAAGCTGTTGCTGGTCTGCACCTTCCCTTGGCAGCCTATTCACAGCACAACAGCCCTGCGGATCTGTGCTTTCCCACAGGCGATACAGCTACTGCTGCTTTTCCTCTGCAGAGCCCTTTTCGGAAAAGGCAAACGTCCGGCTCCTTCTCCCACAAGGAAGGCGGTAGCCCTGAAAGCTGTTGCTGCTCTGCACCTTCCCCGTGCAGCCTATTCACAGCACAACAGCCCTGCGGATCTGTGCTTTCCCACAGGCGATACTGCTCCTGCTGCTTTTCCTCTGCAGAGCCCCTCTCCGATAAGGCAAACGTCCGGCTCCTTCTCCCACAAGGAAGGTGCTACGCCTGAAAGCTGTTGCTGGTCTGCACCTTCCCTTGGCAGCCTATTCACAGCACAACAGCCCTGCAGATCTGTGCTTTCCCACAGACGATACAGCTCATGATGTTTTTCCTCTGCAGAGCACCTTTCGGAAAAGGCAAACGACCGACTCCTTCTCCCACAGGAAGGTGCTAGCCCTGAAAATTGTTGCTGGTCTGCACCTTCCCTTGGCAGCCTATTCACAGCACAACAGCCCTGCGGATCTGTGCTTTCCCACGGACGATACATCTCCTGCTGCTTTTCCTCTGCAGAGCCCCTCTCGGATAAGGCAAAAATTCAGCTCCTTCTCCCACAAGGAAGGCGGTAGCCCTGAAAGCTGTTGCTGGTCTGCACCTTCCCTTGGCAGCCTATTCACAGCACAACAGCCCTGCGGATCTGTGCTTTGCCACAGATGATACAGCTCATGATGGTATTCCTCTGCAGAGTCCCTTTCGGAAAAGGCAAACGTCCGGCTCCTTCTCCTACAAGGAAGGTGCTACGCCTGAAAGCTGTTGCTGG
Organism: Necrosyrtes monachus; assembly: GCA_037953605.1. Taxonomy (NCBI): domain Eukaryota; kingdom Metazoa; phylum Chordata; class Aves; order Accipitriformes; family Accipitridae; genus Necrosyrtes; species Necrosyrtes monachus. The sequence goes on from JAZGTQ010000370.1 coordinate 15,724, forward strand.
TCTGCACCTTCCCTTGGCAGCCTATTCACAGCACAACAGCCCTGCGGATCTGTGCTTTCCCACAGGCGATACAGCTCATGATGCTTTTCCTCTGCAGAGCCCCTCTCGGATAAGGCAAAAATTCAGCTCCTTCTCCCACAAGGAAGGCGGTAGCCCTGAAAGCTGTTGCTGCTCTGCACCTTCCCTTGGCAGCCTATTCACAGCACAACAGCCCTGCGGATCTGTGCTTTCCCACGGACGATACATCTCCTGCTGCTTTTCCTCTGCAGAGCCCCTCTCGGATAAGGCAAAAATTCAGCTCCTTCTCCCACAAGGAAGGCGGTAGCCCTGAAAGCTGTTGCTGGTCTGCACCTTCCCTTGGCAGCCTGTTCACAGCACAACAGCCCTGCGGATCTGTGCTTTGCCACAGATGATACAGCTCATGATGCTATTCCTCTGCAGAGTCCCTTTCGGAAAAGGCAAACGTCCGGCTCCTTCTCCTACAAGGAAGGTGCTACGCCTGAAAGCTGTTGCTGGTCTGCACCTTCCCTTGGCAGCCTATTCACAGCACAACAGCCCTGCGGATCTGTGCTTTGCCACAGATGATACAGCTCATGATGCTTTTCCTCTGCAGAGCCCCTCTCGGATAAGGCAAAAATTCAGCTCCTTCTCCCACAAGGAAGGCGGTAGCCCTGAAAGCTGTTGCTGCTCTGCACCTTCCCTTGGCAGCCTATTCACAGCACAACAGCCCTGCGGATCTGTGCTTTCCCACAGGCGATACAGCTACTGCTGCTTTTCCTCTGCAGAGTCCCTTTCGGAAAAGGCAAACGTCCGGCTCCTTCTCCTAGAAGGAAGGTGCTACGCCTGAAAGCTGTTGCTGGTCTGCACCTTCCCTTGGCAGCCTATTCACAGCACAACAGCCCTGCGGATCTGTGCTTTCCCACAGGCGATACAGCTACTGCTGCTTTTCCTCTGCAGAGCCCTTTTCGGAAAAGGCAAACGTCCGGCTCCTTCTCCCACAAGGAAGGCGGTAGCCCTGAAAGCTGTTGCTGCTCTGCACCTTCCCCGTGCAGCCTATTCACAGCACAACAGCCCTGCGGATCTGTGCTTTTCCACAGGCGATACTGCTCCTGCTGCTTTTCCTCTGCAGAGCCCCTCTCCGATAAGGCAAAAATCCGGCTCCTTCTCCTACAAGGAAGGAGCTAAGCCTGAAAGATGTTGCTGGTCTGCACCTTCCCTTGGCAGCCTATTCACAGCACAACAGCACTGTGGATCTGTGCTTTCCCACAGACGATACATCTCCTGCTGCTTTTCCTCTCCAGAGCCCCTCTCCGATAAGCAAAAATCCGGCTCCTTCTCCCACAAGGAAGGTGCTGGCCCTGAAAGTTGTTGCTGGTCTGCACCTTCCCTTGGCAGCCTATTCACAGCACAAGAGCCCTGCGGATCTGTGCTTTCCCAGAGACGATACAGCTCATGATGCTTTTCCTCTGCAGAGCCCCTATCCGAAAAGGCAAACGTCCGGCTCCTTGTCCCACAGGGAAGGTGCTAAGCCTGAAAGCTGTTGCTGGTCTGCACCTTCCCTTGGCAGCCTATTCACAGCACAACAGCCCTGCGGATCTGTGCTTTCCCACAGGCGATACAGCTACTGCTGCTTTTCCTCTGCAGAGCACTTTTCCGAAAAGGCAAACGTCCGGCTCCTTCTCCCACAAGGAAGGCGGTAGCCCTGAAAGCTGTTGCTGCTCTGCACCTTCCCCGTGCAGCCTATTCACAGCACAACAGCCCTGCGGATCTGTGCTTTCCCACAGGCGATACAGCTACTGCTGCTTTTCCTCTGCAGAGCCCTTTTCGGAAAAGGCAAACGTCCGGCTCCTTCTCCCACAAGGAAGGCGGTAGCCCTGAAAGCTGTTGCTGGTCTGCACCTTCCCCGTGCAGCCTATTCACAGCACAACAGCCCTGCGGATCTGTGCTTTCCCACAGGCGATACAGCTACTGCTGCTTTTCCTCTGCAGAGTCCCTTTCGGAAAAGGCAAACGTCCGGCTCCTTCTCCCACAAGGAAGGTGCTACGCCTGAAAGCTGTTGCTGGTCTGCACCTTCCCTTGGCAGCCTATTCACAGCACAACAGCCCTGCAGATCTGTGCTTTCCCAGAGACGATACAGCTCATGATGTTTTTCCTCTGCAGAGCCCCTTTCGGAAAAGGCAAACGACCGACTCCTTCTCCCTCAAGGAAGGTGCTAGCCCTGAAAGTTGTTGCTGGTCTGCACCTTCCCTTGGCAGCCTATTCACAGCACAACAGCCCTGCGGATCTGTGCTTTCCCACGGACGATAGTGCTCCTGCTGCTTTTCCTCTGCAGAGCCCCTCTCGGATAAGGCAAAAATTCAGCTCCTTCTCCCACAAGGAAGGCGGTAGCCCTGAAAGCTGTTGCTGCTCTGCACCTTCCCTTGGCAGCCTATTCACAGCACAACAGCCCTGCGGATCTGTGCTTTCCCACGGACGATAGTGCTCCTGTTGCTTTTCCTCTCCAGAGCCCCTCTCCGATAAGGCAAAAATCCGGCTCCTTCTCCCACAAGGAAGGTGCTAATCCTGAAAGCTGTTGCTGGTCTGCACCTTCCCTTGGCAGCCTATTCACAGCACAACAGCCCTGCGGATCTGTGCTTTCCCACAGGCGATACAGCTACTGCTGCTTTTCCTCTGCAGAGCCCCTATCCGAAAATGCAAACGTCCGGCTCCTTGTCCCACAGGGAAGGTGCTAAGCCTGAAAGCTGTTGCTGGTCTGCACCTTCCCTTGGCAGCCTATTCACAGCACAACAGCCCTGCAGATCTGTGCTTTCCCAGAGACGATACAGCTCATGATGTTTTTCCTCTGCAGAGCCCCTTTCTGAAAAGGCAAACGACCGACTCCTTCTCCCACAAGGAAGGTGCTAGCCCTGAAAGTTGTTGCTGGTCTGCACCTTCCCTTGGCAGCCTATTCACAGCACAACAGCCCTGCGGATCTGTGCTTTCCCATAGACGATGTAGCTCATGATGCTATTCCTCTGCAGAGCCCCTCTCCGAAAAGGCAAACATCCGGCTCCTTCTCCCACAAGGAAGGCGGTAGTCCTGAAAGCTGTTGCTGCTCTGCACCTTCCCTTGGCAGCCTATTCACAGCACAAAAGCCCTGCGGATCTGTGCTTTCCCACGGACGATACATCTCCTGCTGCTTTTCCTCTGCAGAGCCCCTCTCCGATAAGGCAAAAATCCGGATCCTTCTCCCACAGGGAAGGTGCTAAGCCTGAAAGCTGTTTCTGGTCTGCACCTTCCCTTGGCAGCCTATTCACAGCACAACAGCCCTGCGGATCTGTGCTTTCCCACAGGCGATACAGCTACTGCTGCTTTTCCTCTGCAGAGTCCCTTTCGGAAAAGGCAAACGTCCGGCTCCTTCTCCTACAAGGAAGGTGCTACGCCTGAAAGCTGTTGCTGGTCTGCACCTTCCCTTGGCAGCCTATTCACAGCACAACAGCCCTGCGGATCTGTGCTTTCCCACAGGTGATACAGCTACTGCTGCTTTTCCTCCGCAGAGCCCTTTTCGGAAAAGGCAAACGTCCGGCTCCTTCTCCCACAAGGAAGGCGGTAGCCCTGAAAGCTGTTGCTGCTCTGCACCTTCCCCGTGCAGCCTATTCACAGCAGAACAGCCCTGCGGATCTGTGCTTTCCCACATGCGATACTGCTCCTGCTGCTTTTCCTCTACAGAGACCCTATCCGATAAGGCAAAAATCCGGCTCCTTCTCCTACAAGGAAGGAGCTAAGCCTGAAAGATGTTGCTGGTCTGCACCTTCCCTTGGCAGCCTATTCACAGCACAACAGCACTGTGGATCTGTGCTTTCCCACAGACGATACATCTCCTGCTGCTTTTCCTCTCCAGAGCCCCTCTCCGAAAAGGCAAACGTCCGGCTCCTTCTCCCACAAGGAAGGTGCTAGCCCTGAAAGCTGTTGCTGGTCTGCACCTTCCCTTGGCAGCCTATTCACAGCACAAGAGCCCTGCGGATCTGTGCTTTCCCAGAGACGATACTGCTCCTGCTTCTTTTCCTCTGAAGAGTCCTTTTCGGAAAAGGCAAACGTCAGGCTCCTTCTCCTACAAGGAAGGTGCTAAGCCTGAAAGCTGTTGCTGGTCTGCACCTTCCCTTGGCAGCCTATTCACAGCACAACAGCCCTGCGGATCTGTGCTTTCCCACAGGCAATACAGCTCATGATGCTTTTCCTCTGCAGAGCCCCTCTCGGATAAGGCAAAAATTCAGCTCCTTCTCCCACAAGGAAGGCGGTAGTCCTGAAAGCTGTTGCTGCTCTGCACCTTCCCTTGGCAGCCTATTCACAGCACAAAAGCCCTGCGGATCTGTGCTTTCCCACGGACGATACATCTCCTGCTGCTTTTCCTCTGCAGAGTCCCTTTCGGAAAAGGCAAAAGTCCGGCTCCTTCTCCCACAAGGAAGGTGCTACGCCTGAAAGCTGTTGCTGGTCTGCACCTTCCCTTGGCAGCCTATTCACAGCACAACAGCCCTGCGGATCTGTGCTTTCCCACGGACGATAGTGTTCCTGCTGCTTTTCCTCTGCAGAGCCCCTCTCGGATAAGGCAAACGTCAGGCTCCTTCTCCTACAAGGAAGGTGCTAAGCCTGAAAGCTGTTGCTGGTCTGCACCTTCCCTTGGCAGCCTATTCACAGCACAACAGCCCTGCGGATCTGTGCTTTCCCACGGACGATACAGCTCCTGCTGCTTTTCCTCTGCAGAGTCCCTTTCGGAAAAGGCAAAAGTCCGGCTCCTTCTCCCACAAGGAAGGTGCTACGCCTGAAAGCTGTTGCTGGTCTGCACCTTCCCTTGGCAGCCTATTCACAGCACAACAGCCCTGCGGATCTGTGCTTTCCCACGGACGATAGTGTTCCTGCTGCTTTTCCTCTGCAGAGCCCCTCTCGGATAAGGCAAACGTCAGGCTCCTTCTCCTACAAGGAAGGTGCTAAGCCTGAAAGCTGTTGCTGGTCTGCACCTTCCCTTGGCAGCCTATTCACAGCACAACAGCCCTGCGGATCTGTGCTTTCCCACGGACGATACAGCTCCTGCTGCTTTTCCTCTGCAGAGCCCGTATCCGAAAAGGCAAACGTCCGGCTCCTTCTCCCACAAGGAAGGTGCTAGCCCTGAAAGTTGTTGCTGGTCTGCATCTTCCCTTGGCAGCCTATTCACAGCACAAGAGCCCTGCGGATCTGTGCTTTCCCAGAGACGATACAGCTCATGATGCTATTCCTCTGCAGAGCCCCTCTCCGAAAAGGCAAACGTCCGGCTCCTTCTCCCACAAGGAAGGTGCTAGCCCTGAAAGCTGTTGCTGGTCTGCACCTTCCCTTGGCAGCCTATTCACAGCACAAGAGCCCTGCGGATCTGTGCTTTCCCAGAGACGATACTGCTCCTGCTTCTTTTCCTCTGCAGAGTCCTTTTCGGAAAAGGCAAACGTCAGGCTCCTTCTCCTACAAGGAAGGTGCTAAGCCTGAAAGCTGTTGCTGGTCTGCACCTTCCCTTGGCAGCCTATTCACAGTACAAGAGCCCTGCGGATCTGTGCTTTCCCACGGACGATGTAGCTCATGATGCTTTTCCTCTGCAGAGTCGCTTTCCGAAAAGGCAAAAATCCGGCTTCTTCTCCCACAAGGAAGGTGCTAAGCCTGAAAGCTGTTGCTGGTCTGCACCTTCCCTTGGCAGCCTATTCACAGCACAACAGCCCTGCAGATCTGTGCTTTCCCAGAGACGATACAGCTCATGATGTTTTTCCTCTGCAGAGCCCCTTTCGGAAAAGGCAAACGACCGACTCCTTCTCTCACAAGGAAGGTGCTAGCCCTGAAAGTTGTTGCTGGTCTGCACCTTCCCTTGGCAGCCTATTCACAGCACAAGAGCCCTGCGGATCTGTGCTTTCCCAGAGACGATACAGCTCATGATGCTATTCCTCTGCAGAGCCCCTCTCCGAAAAGGCAAACGTCCGGCTCCTTCTCCCACAAGGAAGGTGCTAGCCCTGAAAGCTGTTGCTGGTCTGCACCTTCCCTTGGCAGCCTATTCACAGCACAAGAGCCCTGCGGATCTGTGCTTTCCCAGAGACGATACTGCTCCTGCTTCTTTTCCTCTGCAGAGTCCTTTTCGGAAAAGGCAAACGTCAGGCTCCTTCTCCTACAAGGAAGGCGGTAGCCCTGAAAGCTGTTGCTGGTCTGCACCTTCCCTTGGCAGCCTATTCACAGTACAAGAGCCCTGCGGATCTGTGCTTTCCCACAGACGATGTAGCTCATGATGCTTTTCCTCTGCAGAGTCGCTTTCCGAAAAGGCAAAAATCCGGCTTCTTCTCCCACAAGGAAGATGCTAAGCCTGAAAGCTGTTGCTGGTCTGCACCTTCCCTTGGCAGCCTATTCACAGCACAACAGCCCTGCGGATCTGTGCTTTCCCACAGGCGATACAGCTCATGATGCTTTTCCTCTGCAGAGCCCCTCTCGGATAAGGCAAAAATTCAGCTCCTTCTCCCACAAGGAAGGCGGTAGTCCTGAAAGCTGTTGCTGCTCTGCACCTTCCCTTGGCAGCCTATTCACAGCACAAAAGCCCTGCGGATCTGTGCTTTCCCACAGACGATACAGCTCCTGCTGCTTTTCCTCTGCAGAGCCCCTATCCGAAAAGGCAAACGTCCGGCTCCTTGTCCCACAGGGAAGGTGCTAAGCCTGAAAGCTGTTGCTGGTCTGCACCTTCCCTTGGCAGCCTATTCACAGCACAACAGCCCTGCGGATCTGTGCTTTCCCACAGGCGATACAGCTACTGCTGCTTTTCCTCTGCAGAGCCCTTTTCGGAAAAGGCAAACGTCCGGCTCCTTCTCCCACAAGGAAGGCGGTAGCCCTGAAAGCTGTTGCTGCTCTGCACCTTCCCCGTGCAGCCTATTCACAGCACAACAGCCCTGCGGATCTGTGCTTTCCCACAGGCGATACTGCTCCTGCTGCTTTTCCTCTGCAGAGCCCCTCTCCGATAAGGCAAACGTCCGGCTCCTTCTCCCACAAGGAAGGTGCTACGCCTGAAAGCTGTTGCTGGTCTGCACCTTCCCTTGGCAGCCTATTCACAGCACAACAGCCCTGCAGATCTGTGCTTTCCCACAGACGATACAGCTCATGATGTTTTTCCTCTGCAGAGCACCTTTCGGAAAAGGCAAACGACCGACTCCTTCTCCCACAGGAAGGTGCTAGCCCTGAAAATTGTTGCTGGTCTGCACCTTCCCTTGGCAGCCTATTCACAGCACAACAGCCCTGCGGATCTGTGCTTTCCCACGGACGATACATCTCCTGCTGCTTTTCCTCTGCAGAGCCCCTCTCGGATAAGGCAAAAATTCAGCTCCTTCTCCCACAAGGAAGGCGGTAGCCCTGAAAGCTGTTGCTGGTCTGCACCTTCCCTTGGCAGCCTATTCACAGCACAACAGCCCTGCGGATCTGTGCTTTGCCACAGATGATACAGCTCATGATGGTATTCCTCTGCAGAGTCCCTTTCGGAAAAGGCAAACGTCCGGCTCCTTCTCCTACAAGGAAGGTGCTACGCCTGAAAGCTGTTGCTGGTCTGCACCTTCCCTTGGCAGCCTATTCACAGCACAACAGCCCTGCGGATCTGTGCTTTCCCACAGGCGATACATCTCCTGCTGCTTTTCCTCTGCAGAGCCCCTCTCGGATAAGGCAAAAATTCAGCTCCTTCTCCCACAAGGAAGGCGGTAGCCCTGAAAGCTGTTGCTGGTCTGCACCTTCCCTTGGCAGCCTATTCACAGCACAACAGCCCTGCGGATCTGTGCTTTGCCACAGATGATACAGCTCATGATGCTATTCCTCTGCAGAGTCCCTTTCGGAAAAGGCAAACGTCCGGCTCCTTCTCCTACAAGGAAGGTGCTACGCCTGAAAGCTGTTGCTGGTCTGCACCTTCCCTTGGCAGCCTATTCACAGCACAACAGCCCTGCGGATCTGTGCTTTGCCACAGATGATACAGCTCATGATGCTTTTCCTCTGCAGAGCCCCTCTCGGATAAGGCAAAAATTCAGCTCCTTCTCCCACAAGGAAGGCGGTAGCCCTGAAAGCTGTTGCTGGTCTGCACCTTCCCTTGGCAGCCTATTCACAGCACAACAGCCCTGTGGATCTGTGCTTTCCCACAGGCGATACAGCTACTGCTGCTTTTCCTCTGCAGAGTCCCTTTCGGAAAAGGCAAACCTCCGGCTCCTTCTCCTACAAGGAAGGTGCTACGCCTGAAAGCTGTTGCTGGTCTGCACCTTCCCTTGGCAGCCTATTCACAGCACAACAGCCCTGCGGATCTGTGCTTTCCCACAGGCGATACAGCTACTGCTGCTTTTCCTCTGCAGAGCCCTTTTCGGAAAAGGCAAACGTCCGGCTCCTTCTCCCACAAGGAAGGCGGTAGCCCTGAAAGCTGTTGCTGCTCTGCACCTTCCCCGTGCAGCCTATTCACAGCACAACAGCCCTGCGGATCTGTGCTTTCCCACAGGCGATACTGCTCCTGCTGCTTTTCCTCTGCAGAGCCCCTCTCCGATAAGGCAAAAATCCGGCTCCTTCTCCTACAAGGAAGGAGCTAAGCCTGAAAGATGTTGCTGGTCTGCACCTTCCCTTGGCAGCCTATTCACAGCACAACAGCACTGTGGATCTGTGCTTTCCCACAGACGATACATCTCCTGCTGCTTTTCCTCTCCAGAGCCCCTCTCCGATAAGCAAAAATCCGGCTCCTTCTCCCACAAGGAAGGTGCTGGCCCTGAAAGTTGTTGCTGGTCTGCACCTTCCCTTGGCAGCCTATTCACAGCACAAGAGCCCTGCGGATCTGTGCTTTCCCAGAGACGATACAGCTCATGATGCTTTTCCTCTGCAGAGCCCCTATCCGAAAAGGCAAACGTCCGGCTCCTTGTCCCACAGGGAAGGTGCTAAGCCTGAAAGCTGTTGCTGGTCTGCACCTTCCCTTGGCAGCCTATTCACAGCACAACAGCCCTGCGGATCTGTGCTTTCCCACAGGCGATACAGCTACTGCTGCTTTTCCTCTGCAGAGCCCTTTTCCGAAAAGGCAAACGTCCGGCTCCTTCTCCCACAAGGAAGGCGGTAGCCCTGAAAGCTGTTGCTGGTCTGCACCTTCCCCGTGCAGCCTATTCACAGCACAACAGCCCTGCGGATCTGTGCTTTCCCACAGGCGATACAGCTACTGCTGCTTTTCCTCTGCAGAGCCCTTTTCGGAAAAGGCAAACGTCCGGCTCCTTCTCCCACAAGGAAGGCGGTAGCCCTGAAAGCTGTTGCTGGTCTGCACCTTCCCCGTGCAGCCTATTCACAGCACAACAGCCCTGCGGATCTGTGCTTTCCCACAGGCGATACAGCTACTGCTGCTTTTCCTCTGCAGAGTCCCTTTCGGAAAAGGCAAACGTCCGGCTCCTTCTCCCACAAGGAAGGTGCTACGCCTGAAAGCTGTTGCTGGTCTGCACCTTCCCTTGGCAGCCTATTCACAGCACAACAGCCCTGCAGATCTGTGCTTTCCCAGAGACGATACAGCTCATGATGTTTTTCCTCTGCAGAGCCCCTTTCGGAAAAGGCAAACGACCGACTCCTTCTCCCTCAAGGAAGGTGCTAGCCCTGAAAGTTGTTGCTGGTCTGCACCTTCCCTTGGCAGCCTATTCACAGCACAACAGCCCTGCGGATCTGTGCTTTCCCACGGACGATAGTGCTCCTGCTGCTTTTCCTCTGCAGAGCCCCTCTCGGATAAGGCAAAAATTCAGCTCCTTCTCCCACAAGGAAGGCGGTAGCCCTGAAAGCTGTTGCTGCTCTGCACCTTCCCTTGGCAGCCTATTCACAGCACAACAGCCCTGCGGATCTGTGCTTTCCCACGGACGATAGTGCTCCTGTTGCTTTTCCTCTCCAGAGCCCCTCTCCGATAAGGCAAAAATCCGGCTCCTTCTCCCACAAGGAAGGTGCTAATCCTGAAAGCTGTTGCTGGTCTGCACCTTCCCTTGGCAGCCTATTCACAGCACAACAGCCCTGCGGATCTGTGCTTTCCCACAGGCGATACAGCTACTGCTGCTTTTCCTCTGCAGAGCCCCTATCCGAAAATGCAAACGTCCGGCTCCTTGTCCCACAGGGAAGGTGCTAAGCCTGAAAGCTGTTGCTGGTCTGCACCTTCCCTTGGCAGCCTATTCACAGCACAACAGCCCTGCAGATCTGTGCTTTCCCAGAGACGATACAGCTCATGATGTTTTTCCTCTGCAGAGCCCCTTTCGGAAAAGGCAAACGACCGACTCCTTCTCCCACAAGGAAGGTGCTAGCCCTGAAAGTTGTTGCTGGTCTGCACCTTCCCTTGGCAGCCTATTCACAGCACAACAGCCCTGCGGATCTGTGCTTTCCCAGAGACGATGTAGCTCATGATGCTATTCCTCTGCAGAGCCCCTCTCCGAAAAGGCAAACATCCGGCTCCTTCTCCCACAAGGAAGGTGCTAGCCCTGAAAGCTGTTGCTGGTCTGCACCTTCCCTTGGCAGCCTATTCACAGCACAAGAGCCCTGCGGATCTGTGCTTTCCCAGAGACGATACTGCTCCTGCTTCTTTTCCTCTGCAGAGTCATTTTCGGAAAAGGCAAACGTCAGGCTCCTTCTCCTACAAGGAAGGTGCTAAGCCTGAAAGCTGTTGCTGGTCTGCACCTTCCCCGTGCAGCCTATTCACAGTACAAGAGCCCTGCGGATCTGTGCTTTCCCACAGACGATGTAGCTCATGATGCTTTTCCTCTGCAGAGCCCCTCTCGGATAAGGCAAAAATTCAGCTCCTTCTCCCACAAGGAAGGCGGTAGTCCTGAAAGCTGTTGCTGCTCTGCACCTTCCCTTGGCAGCCTATTCACAGCACAAAAGCCCTGCGGATCTGTGCTTTCCCACGGACGATACATCTCCTGCTGCTTTTCCTCTCCAGAGCCCCTCTCCGATAAGGCAAAAATCCGGATCCTTCTCCCACAGGGAAGGTGCTAAGCCTGAAAGCTGTTTCTGGTCTGCACCTTCCCTTGGCAGCCTATTCACAGCACAACAGCCCTGCGGATCTGTGCTTTCCCACAGGCGATACAGCTACTGCTGCTTTTCCTCTGCAGAGTCCCTTTCGGAAAAGGCAAACGTCCGGCTCCTTCTCCTACAAGGAAGGTGCTACGCCTGAAAGCTGTTGCTGGTCTGCACCTTCCCTTGGCAGCCTATTCACAGCACAACAGCCCTGCGGATCTGTGCTTTCCCACAGGCGATACAGCTACTGCTGCTTTTCCTCTGCAGAGCCCTTTTCGGAAAAGGCAAACGTCCGGCTCCTTCTCCCACAAGGAAGGCGGTAGCCCTGAAAGCTGTTGCTGCTCTGCACCTTCCCCGTGCAGCCTATTCACAGCAGAACAGCCCTGCGGATCTGTGCTTTCCCACATGCGATACTGCTCCTGCTGCTTTTCCTCTACAGAGCCCCTATCCGATAAGGCAAAAATCCGGCTCCTTCTCCTACAAGGAAGGAGCTAAGCCTGAAAGATGTTGCTGGTCTGCACCTTCCCTTGGCAGCCTATTCACAGCACAACAGCACTGTGGATCTGTGCTTTCCCACAGACGATACATCTCCTGCTGCTTTTCCTCTCCAGAGCCCCTCTCCGAAAAGGCAAACGTCCGGCTCCTTCTCCCACAAGGAAGGTGCTAGCCCTGAAAGCTGTTGCTGGTCTGCACCTTCCCTTGGCAGCCTATTCACAGCACAAGAGCCCTGCGGATCTGTGCTTTCCCAGAGACGATACTGCTCCTGCTTCTTTTCCTCTGAAGAGTCCTTTTCGGAAAAGGCAAACGTCAGGCTCCTTCTCCTACAAGGAAGGTGCTAAGCCTGAAAGCTGTTGCTGGTCTGCACCTTCCCTTGGCAGCCTATTCACAGCACAACAGCCCTGCGGATCTGTGCTTTCCCACAGGCAATACAGCTCATGATGCTTTTCCTCTGCAGAGCCCCTCTCGGATAAGGCAAAAATTCAGCTCCTTCTCCCACAAGGAAGGCGGTAGTCCTGAAAGCTGTTGCTGCTCTGCACCTTCCCTTGGCAGCCTATTCACAGCACAAAAGCCCTGCGGATCTGTGCTTTCCCACAGACGATACAGCTCCTGCTGCTTTTCCTCTGCAGAGTCCCTTTCGGAAAAGGCAAAAGTCCGGCTCCTTCTCCCACAAGGAAGGTGCTACGCCTGAAAGCTGTTGCTGGTCTGCACCTTCCCTTGGCAGCCTATTCACAGCACAACAGCCCTGCGGATCTGTGCTTTCCCACGGACGATAGTGTTCCTGCTGCTTTTCCTCTGCAGAGCCCCTCTCGGATAAGGCAAACGTCAGGCTCCTTCTCCTACAAGGAAGGTGCTAAGCCTGAAAGCTGTTGCTGGTCTGCACCTTCCCTTGGCAGCCTATTCACAGTACAAGAGCCCTGCGGATCTGTGCTTTCCCACAGACGATGTAGCTCATGATGCTTTTCCTCTGCAGAGTCGCTTTCCGAAAAGGCAAAAATCCGGCTCCTTCTCCTACAAGGAAGGTGCTACGCCTGAAAGCTGTTGCTGGTCTGCACCTTCCCTTGGCAGCCTATTCACAGTACAAGAGCCCTGCGGATCTGTGCTTTCCCACAGACGATGTAGCTCATGATGCTTTTCCTCTGCAGAGCCCCTCTCGGATAAGGCAAAAATTCAGCTCCTTCTCCCACAAGGAAGGCGGTAGTCCTGAAAGCTGTTGCTGCTCTGCACCTTCCCTTGGCAGCCTATTCACAGCACAACAGCCCTGCGGATCTGTGCTTTCCCACAGACGATACAGCTACTGCTGCTTTTCCTCTGCAGAGCCCGTATCCGAAAAGGCAAACGTCCGGCTCCTTCTCCCACAAGGAAGGTGCTAGCCCTGAAAGTTGTTGCTGGTCTGCATCTTCCCTTGGCAGCCTATTCACAGCACAAGAGCCCTGCGGATCTGTGCTTTCCCAGAGACGATACAGCTCATGATGCTATTCCTCTGCAGAGCCCCTCTCCGAAAAGGCAAACGTCCGGCTCCTTCTCCCTCAAGGAAGGTGCTAGCCCTGAAAGCTGTTGCTGGTCTGCACCTTCCCTTGGCAGCCTATTCACAGCACAAGAGCCCTGCGGATCTGTGCTTTCCCAGAGACGATACTGCTCCTGCTTCTTTTCCTCTGCAGAGTCGCTTTCCGAAAAGGCAAAAATCCGGCTTCTTCTCCCACAAGGAAGGTGCTAAGCCTGAAAGCTGTTGCTGGTCTGCACCTTCCCTTGGCAGCCTATTCACAGCACAACAGCCCTGCAGATCTGTGCTTTCCCAGAGACGATACAGCTCATGATGTTTTTCCTCTGCAGAGCCCCTTTCGGAAAAGGCAAACGACCGACTCCTTCTCTCACAAGGAAGGTGCTAGCCCTGAAAGTTGTTGCTGGTCTGCACCTTCCCTTGGCAGCCTATTCACAGCACAAGAGCCCTGCGGATCTGTGCTTTCCCAGAGACGATACAGCTCATGATGCTATTCCTCTGCAGATCCCCTCTCCGAAAAGGCAAACGTCCGGCTCCTTCTCCCACAAGGAAGGTGCTAGCCCTGAAAGCTGTTGCTGGTCTGCACCTTCCCTTGGCAGCCTATTCACAGCACAAGAGCCCTGCGGATCTGTGCTTTCCCAGAGACGATACTGCTCCTGCTTCTTTTCCTCTGCAGAGTCCTTTTCGGAAAAGGCAAACGTCAGGCTCCTTCTCCTACAAGGAAGGCGGTAGCCCTGAAAGCTGTTGCTGGTCTGCACCTTCCCTTGGCAGCCTATTCACAGCACAACAGCCCTGCGGATCTGTGCTTTCCCACAGGCGATACAGCTCATGATGCTTTTCCTCTGCAGAGCCCCTCTCGGATAAGGCAAAAATTCAGCTCCTTCTCCCACAAGGAAGGCGGTAGTCCTGAAAGCTGTTGCTGGTCTGCACCTTCCCTTGGCAGCCTATTCACAGCACAACAGCCCTGCGGATCTGTGCTTTCCCACAGGCGATACAGCTACTGCTGCTTTTCCTCTGCAGAGTCCCTTTCGGAAAAGGCAAACGTCCGGCTCCTTCTCCTACAAGGAAGGTGCTACGCCTGAAAGCTGTTGCTGGTCTGCACCTTCCCTTGGCAGCCTATTCACAGCACAACAGCCCTGCGGATCTGTGCTTTCCCACAGGCGATACAGCTACTGCTGCTTTTCCTCTGCAGAGCCCTTTTCCGAAAAGGCAAACGTCCGGCTCCTTGTCCCAAAGGGAAGATGCTAGCCCTGAAAGCTGTTGCTGCTCTGCACCTTCCCTTGGCAGCCTATTCACAGCACAACAGCCCTGCAGATCTGTGCTTTCCCACAGGCGATACAGCTACTGCTGCTTTTCCTCTGCAGAGTCCCTTTCGGAAAAGGCAAACGTCCGGCTCCTTCTCCCACAAGGAAGGTGCTACGCCTGAAAGCTGTTGCTGGTCTGCACCTTCCCTTGGCAGCCTATTCACAGCACAACAGCCCTGCAGATCTGTGCTTTCCCAGAGACGATACAGCTCATGATGTTTTTCCTCTGCAGAGCCCCTTTCGGAAAAGGCAAACGACCGACTCCTTCTCTCACAAGGAAGGTGCTAGCCCTGAAAGTTGTTGCTGGTCTGCACCTTCCCTTGGCAGCCTATTCACAGCACAAGAGCCCTGCGGATCTGTGCTTTCCCAGAGACGATACAGCTCATGATGCTATTCCTCTGCAGATCCCCTCTCCGAAAAGGCAAACGTCCGGCTCCTTCTCCCACAAGGAAGGTGCTAGCCCTGAAAGCTGTTGCTGGTCTGCACCTTCCCTTGGCAGCCTATTCACAGCACAACAGCCCTGCGGATCTGTGCTTTCCCAGAGACGATACTGCTCCTGCTTCTTTTCCTCTGCAGAGTCCTTTTCGGAAAAGGCAAACGTCAGGCTCCTTCTCCTACAAGGAAGGTGCTAAGCCTGAAAGCTGTTGCTGGTCTGCACCTTCCCTTGGCAGCCTATTCACAGCACAACAGCCCTGCAGATCTGTGCTTTCCCACAGGCGATACAGCTACTGCTGCTTTTCCTCTGCAGAGCCCCTATCCGAAAAGGCAAACGTCCGGCTCCTTGTCCCACAAGGAAGGTGCTAGCCCTGAAAGCTGTTGCTGGTCTGCACCTTCCCTTGGCAGCCTATTCACAGCACAACAGCCCTGCGGATCTGTGCTTTCCCACGGACGATAGTGCTCCTGCTGCTTTTCCTCTGCAGAGCCCCTCTCCGATAAGGCAAAAATCCGGCTCCTTCTCCCACAAGGAAGGCGGTAGCCCTGAAAGCTGTTGCTGCTCTGCACCTTCCCTTGGCAGCCTATTCACAGCACAACAGCCCTGCGGATCTGTGCTTTCCCACAGGCGATACAGCTCATGATGCTTTTCCTCTGCAGAGCCCCTCTCGGATAAGGCAAAAATTCAGCTCCTTCTCCCACAAGGAAGGTGCTAGCCCTGAAAGCTGTTGCTGGTCTGCACCTTCCCTTGGCAGCCTATTCACAGCACAACAGCCCTGCGGATCTGTGCTTTCCCACGGACGATACATCTCCTGCTGCTTTTCCTCTGCAGAGCCCCTCTCGGATAAGGCAAAAATTCAGCTCCTTCTCCCACAGGGAAGGTGCTAAGCCTGAAAGCTGTTGCTGGTCTGCACCTTCCCTTGGCAGCCTATTCACAGCACAACAGCCCTGCGGATCTGTGCTTTCCCACGGACGATAGTGCTCCTGCTGCTTTTCCTCTGCAGAGCCCCTCTCGGATAAGGCAAAAATTCAGCTCCTTCTCCCACAAGGAAGGCGGTAGCCCTGAAAGCTGTTGCTGCTCTGCACCTTCCCTTGGCAGCCTATTCACAGCACAACAGCCCTGCGGATCTGTGCTTTCCCACGGACGATAGTGCTCCTGCTGCTTTTCCTCTGCAGAGCCCCTATCCGAAAAGGCAAACGTCCGGCTGCTTGTCCCACAGGGAAGGTGCTAAGCCTGAAAGCTGTTGCTGGTCTGCACCTTCCCTTGGCAGCCTATTCACAGCACAAGAGCCCTGCGGATCTGTGCTTTCCCACAGGCGATACAGCTACTGCTGCTTTTCCTCTGCAGAGTCCCTTTCGGAAAAGGCAAACGTCCGGCTCCTTCTCCTACAAGGAAGGTGCTACGCCTGAAAGCTGTTGCTGGTCTGCACCTTCCCTTGGCAGCCTATTCACAGCACAACAGCCCTGCGGACCTGTGCTTTCCCACAGGCGATACAGCTACTGCTGCTTTTCCTCTGCAGAGCCCTTTTCGGAAAAGGCAAACGTCCGGCTCCTTCTCCCACAAGGAAGGCGCTAGCCCTGAAAGCTGTTGCTGCTCTGCACCTTCCCCGTGCAGCCTATTCACAGCACAACAGCCCTGTGGATCTGTGCTTTCCCACAGACGATACATCTCCTGCTGCTTTTCCTCTCCAGAGCCCCTCTCCGATAAGCAAAAATCCGGCTCCTTCTCCCACAAGGAAGGTGCTAATCCTGAAAGCTGTTGCTGGTCTGCACCTTCCCTTGGCAGCCTATTCACAGCACAACAGCCCTGCGGATCTGTGCTTTCCCACAGGCGATACAGCTACTGCTGCTTTTCCTCTGCACAGCCCCTATCCGAAAAGGCAAACGTCCGGCTCCTTGTCCCAGAGGGAAGATGCTAGCCCTGAAAGCTGTTTCTGGTCTGCACCTTCCCTTGGCAGCCTATTCACAGCACAACAGCCCTGCGGATCTGTGCTTTCCCACAGGCGATACAGCTACTGCTGCTTTTCCTCTGCAGAGTCCCTTTCGGAAAAGGCAAACGTCCGGCTCCTTCTCCCACAAGGAAGGTGCTACGCCTGAAAGCTGTTGCTGGTCTGCACCTTCCCTTGGCAGCCTATTCACAGCACAACAGCCCTGCAGATCTGTGCTTTCCCACAGGCGATACTGCTCCTGCTGCTTTTCCTCTGCAGAGCCCCTCTCGGATAAGGCAAAAATTCAGCTCCTTCTCCCACAAGGAAGGCGGTAGCCCTGAAAGCTGTTCCTGCTCTGCACCTTCCCTTGGCAGCCTATTCACAGCACAACAGCCCTGTGGATCTGTGCTTTCCCACAGACGATACATCTCCTGCTGCTTTTCCTCTCCAGAGCCCCTCTCCGATAAGGCAAAAATCCGGCTCCTTCTCCCACAAGGAAGGTGCTAATCCTGAAAGCTGTTGCTGGTCTGCACCTTCCCTTGGCAGCCTATTCACAGCACAACAGCCCTGCGGATCTGTGCTTTCCCACAGGCGATACAGCTACTGCTGCTTTTCCTCTGCAGAGTCCCTATCCGAAAAGGCAAACGTCCGGCTCCTTGTCCCACAGGGAAGGTGCTAAGCCTGAAAGCTGTTGCTGGTCTGCACCTTCCCTTGGCAGCCTTGTCGCAGCACAAGAGCCCTGCGGATCTGTGCTTTCCCAGAGACGGTACAGCTCATGATGCTTTTCCTCTGCAGAGTCGCTTTCCGAAAAGGCAAAAATCCGGCTTCTTCTCCCACAAGGAAGGTGCTAGCCCTGAAAGCTGTTGCTCGTCTGCACCTTCCCTTGGCAGCCTGTTCACAGCACAACAGCCCTGCGGATCTGTGCTTTCCCACAGGCGATACAGCTTCTGCTGCTTTTCCTCTGCAGAGCCCCTGTCCGATAAGGCAAAAATCCGGCTCCTTCTCCCACAAGGAAGGTGCTAAGCCTGAAAGCTGTTGCTGGTCTGCACCTTCCCTTGGCAGCCTATTCACAGCACAACAGCCCTGCGGATCTGTGCTTTCGCACAGACGATACAGCTCCTGATGCTTTTCCTCTGCAGAGCCCCTCTCCGATAAGGCAAACGTCCGGCTCCTTCTCCCACAAGGAAGGTGCTAAGCCTGAAAGCTGTTGCTGGTCTGCACCTTCCCTTGGCAGCCTGTTCACAGCACAACAGCCCTGCGGATCTGTGCTTTCCCACAGGCGATACAGCTCCTGCTGCTTTTCCTCTGCAGAGCCCCTTTCGGAAAAGGCAAAAATTCGGCTCCTTCTCCCACAAGGAAGGTGCTAAGCCTGAAAGCTGTTGCTCGTGTGCACCTTCCCTTGCAGCCTATTCACAGCACAACAGCCCTGTGGATCTGTGCTTTCCCACAGATGATACATCTTCTGCTGCTTCCTGTCCGCGGCAGAGCCCCCTTCGGAAAAGGAAAACGTCCGGCTCCTTCTCCCACAAGGAAGGTGCTAAGCCTGAAAGCTGTTGCTGGTCTGCACCTTCCCTTGGCAGCCTATTCACAGCACTGCAGCCCTGTGGATCTGTGCTTTCCCACAGACGATACAGCTCCTGCTGCTTTTCCTCTGCAGAGCCCCTTTCGGAAAAGGCAAACGTCCGGCTCCTTCTCCCACAAGGAAGGCGCTAGCCCTGAAAGCTGTTGCTGGTCTGCACCTTCCCTTGGCAGCCTATTCACAGCACAACAGCCCTGCGGATCTGTGCTTTCCCAGAGACGATACAGCTACTGCTGCTTTTCCTCTGCAGAGCCCCTTTCGGAAAACGCAAACGTCCGGCTCCTTCTCCCACAAGGAAGGCGCTAAGCCTGAAAGCTGTTGCTGGTCTGCACCTTCCCTTGGCAGCCTATTCACAGCACAACAGCCCTGCGGATCTGTGCTTTCCCACAGACGATGCAGCTCATGATGCTTTTCCTCTGCAGAGCCCGTCTTCGATGAGGCAAAAATCCGGCTCCTTCTCCCACAAGGAAGGTGCTAGCCCTGAAAGCTGTTGCTGGTCTGCACCTTCCCTTGGCAGCCTGTTCACAGCACAACAGCCCGGCGGATCTGTGCTTTCCCACAGACGATACAGCTCATGATGCTTTTCCTCTGCAGAGCCCCCTTCGGAAAAGGCAAACGTCCGGCTCCTTCTCCCACAAGGAAGGTGCTAAGCCTGAAGGCTGTTGCTGGTCTGCACCTTCCCTTGGCAGCCTATTCACAGCACAACAGCCCTGCGGATCTGTGCTTTCCCAGAGACGATGCAGCTCCTGCTGCTTTTCCTCTGCAGAGCCCCTTTCGGAAAAGGCAAAAATCCGGCTCCTTCTCCAACAAGGAAGGTGCTAAGCCTGAAAGCTGTTGCTCGTGTGCACCTTCCCTTGCAGCCTATTCACAGCACGACAGCCCTGTGGATCTGTGCTTTCCCAGAGATGATACATATTCTGCTGCTTCCTGTCCGCGGCAGAGCCCCCTTCGGAAAAGGAAAACGTCCGGCTCCTTCTCCCACAAGGAAGGTGCTAAGCCTGAAAGCTGTTCCTGGTCTGCACCTTCCCTTGGCAGCCTATTCACAGCACAACAGCCCTGTGGATCTGTGCTTTCCCACAGACGATACAGCTCCTGCTGCTTTTCCTCTGCAGAGCCCCTTTCGGAAAAGGCAAACGTCCGGCTCCTTCTCCCACAAGGAAGGCGCTAGCCCTGAAAGCTGTTGCTGGTCTGCACCTTCCCTTGGCAGCCTATTCACAGCACAACAGCCCTGCGGATCTGTGCTTTCCCACAGACGATACATCTCCTGATGCTTTTCCTCTGCAGAGCCCCGTTCGGAAAAGGCAAACGTCCGGCTCCTACTCCCACAAGGAAGGCGCTAGCCCTGAAAGCTGTTGCTGGTCTGCACCTTCCCTTGGCAGCCTATTCACAGCACAACAGCCCTGCGGATCTGTGCTTTCCCACAGATGATACAGCTCATGATGCTTTTCCTCTGCAGAGCCCTTCTCCGTTAAGGCAAAAATCGGGCTCCTTCTCCCACAGGGAAGGTGCTAAGCCTGAAAGCTGTTGCTGGTCTGCACCTTCCCTTGGCAGCCTATTCACAGCACAACAGCCCTGCGGATCTGTGCTTTCCCAGAGACGATACTGCCTCTGCTGCTTTTCCTCTGCAGAGCCCCTTCCGGAAAAGGCAAAAATTCAGCTCCTTCTCCCAGAGGGAAGGCGGTAGCCCTGAAAGCTGTTGCTGGTCTGCACCTTCCCTTGGCAGCCTATTCACAGCACAACAGCCCGGCGGATCTGTGCTTTCCCACAGACGATACATCTCCTGCTGCTTCTCCTCTGCAGAGTTCCTCTCCGAAAAGGCAAACGTCCGGCTCCTTCTCCCACAAGGAAGGTGCTAGCCCTGAAAGCTGTTGCTGGTCTGCACCTTCCCTTGGCAGCCTGTTCACAGCACAACAGCCCTGCGGATCTGTGCTTTCCCACAGGCGATACATCTCCTGATGCTTTTCCTCTGCAGAGCCCCTCTCCGATAAGGCAAACGTCCGGCTCCTTCTCCCACAAGGAAGGTGCTAGCCCTGAAAGCTATTGCTGGTCTGCACCTTCCCTTGGCAGCCTATTCACAGCACAACAGCCCTGCGGATCTGTGCTTTCCCAGAGACGATACTGCTCCTGCTGCTTTTCCTCTGCAGAGCCCCTTTCGGAAAACGCAAACGTCCGGCTCCTTCTCCCACAAGGAAGGTGCTAGCCCTGAAAGCTGTTGCTGGTCTGCACCTTCCCTTGGCAGCCTATTCACAGCACAACAGCCCGGCGGATCTGTGCTTTCCCACAGGCGATACAGCTCCTGCTGCTTTTCCTCTGCAGAGCCCCCTTCGGAAAAGGCAAAAATTCGGCTCCTTCTCCCACAAGGAAGGTGCTAGCCCTGAAAGCTGTTGCTGGTCTGCACCTTCCCTTGGCAGCCTATTCACAGCACAACAGCCCTGCGGATCTGTGCTTTCCCACAGACGATACAGCTCCTGCTGCTTTTCCTCTGCAGAGCCCCTTTCAGAAAAGGCAAAAATTCGTCTCCTTCTCCCACAAGGAAGGCGGTAGCCCTGAAAGCTGTTGCTGGTCTGCACCTTCCCTTGGCAGCCTATTCACAGCACAACAGCCCGGTGGATCTGTGCTTTCCCAGAGACGATGCAGCTCATGATGCTTTTCCTCTGCAGAGCCCGTCTCCGATGAGGCAAAAATCCGGCTCCTTCTCCCACAAGGAAGGTGCTAGCCCTGAAAGCTGTTGCTGGTCTGCACCTTCCCTTGGCAGCCTGTTCACAGCACAACAGCACTGTGGATCTGTGCTTTCCCACAGACGATACAGCTCCTGCTGCTTTTCCTCTGCAGAGCCCCTTTCGGAAAAGGCAAACGTCCGGCTCCTTCTCCCACAAGGAAGGCGCTAGCCCTGAAAGCTGTTGCTGGTCTGCACCTTCCCTTGGCAGCCTATTCACAGCACAACAGCCCTGCGGATCTGTGCTTTCCCACAGACGCTACAGCTCCTGCTGCTTTTCCTCTGCAGAGCCCCGTTCAAAAAGGCAAACGTCCGGCTCCTTCTCCCACAAGGAAGGCGGTAGCCCTGAAAGCTGTTGCTGGTCTGCACCTTCCCTTGGCAGCCTATTCACAGCACAACAGCCCTGCGGATCTGTGGTTTCCCACAGGCGTTGCAGCTCATGATACTTTTCCTCTGCAGAGCCCGTCTCCGATAAGGCAAAAATCCGGCTCCTACTCCCACAAGGAAGGCGCTAGCCCTGAAAGCTGTTGCTGGTCTGCACCTTCCCTTGGCAGCCTATTCACAGCACAACAGCCCTGCGGATCTGTGCTTTCCCACGGACGATACATCTCCTGCTGCTTTTCCTCTGCAGAGCCCCTCTCGGATAAGGCAAAAATTCAGCTCCTTCTCCCACAGGGAAGGTGCTAAGCCTGAAAGCTGTTGCTGGTCTGCACCTTCCCTTGGCAGCCTATTCACAGCACAACAGCCCTGCGGATCTGTGCTTTCCCACGGACGATAGTGCTCCTGCTGCTTTTCCTCTGCAGAGCCCCTCTCGGATAAGGCAAAAATTCAGCTCCTTCTCCCACAAGGAAGGCGGTAGCCCTGAAAGCTGTTGCTGCTCTGCACCTTCCCTTGGCAGCCTATTCACAGCACAACAGCCCTGCGGATCTGTGCTTTCCCACGGACGATAGTGCTCCTGCTGCTTTTCCTCTGCAGAGCCCCTATCCGAAAAGGCAAACGTCCGGCTCCTTGTCCCACAGGGAAGGTGCTAAGCCTGAAAGCTGTTGCTGGTCTGCACCTTCCCTTGGCAGCCTATTCACAGCACAAGAGCCCTGCGGATCTGTGCTTTCCCACAGGCGATACAGCTACTGCTGCTTTTCCTCTGCAGAGTCCCTTTCGGAAAAGGCAAACGTCCGGCTCCTTCTCCTACAAGGAAGGTGCTACGCCTGAAAGCTGTTGCTGGTCTGCACCTTCCCTTGGCAGCCTATTCACAGCACAACAGCCCTGCGGATTTGTGCTTTCCCACAGGCGATACAGCTACTGCTGCTTTTCCTCTGCAGAGCCCTTTTCGGAAAAGGCAAACGTCCGGCTCCTTCTCCCACAAGGAAGGCGGTAGCCCTGAAAGCTGTTGCTGCTCTGCACCTTCCCCGTGCAGCCTATTCACAGCACAACAGCCCTGTGGATCTGTGCTTTCCCACAGACGATACATCTCCTGCTGCTTTTCCTCTCCAGAGCCCCTCTCCGATAAGCAAAAATCCGGCTCCTTCTCCCACAAGGAAGGTGCTAATCCTGAAAGCTGTTGCTGGTCTGCACCTTCCCTTGGCAGCCTATTCACAGCACAACAGCCCTGCGGATCTGTGCTTTCCCACAGGCGATACAGCTACTGCTGCTTTTCCTCTGCACAGCCCCTATCCGAAAAGGCAAACGTCCGGCTCCTTGTCCCAGAGGGAAGATGCTAGCCCTGAAAGCTGTTTCTGGTCTGCACCTTCCCTTGGCAGCCTATTCACAGCACAACAGCCCTGCGGATCTGTGCTTTCCCACAGGCGATACAGCTACTGCTGCTTTTCCTCTGCAGAGTCCCTTTCGGAAAAGGCAAACGTCCGGCTCCTTCTCCCACAAGGAAGGTGCTACGCCTGAAAGCTGTTGCTGGTCTGCACCTTCCCTTGGCAGCCTATTCACAGCACAACAGCCCTGCAGATCTGTGCTTTCCCACAGGCGATACTGCTCCTGCTGCTTTTCCTCTGCAGAGCCCCTCTCGGATAAGGCAAAAATTCAGCTCCTTCTCCCACAAGGAAGGCGGTAGCCCTGAAAGCTGTTCCTGCTCTGCACCTTCCCTTGGCAGCCTATTCACAGCACAACAGCCCTGTGGATCTGTGCTTTCCCACAGACGATACATCTCCTGCTGCTTTTCCTCTCCAGAGCCCCTCTCCGATAAGGCAAACGTCCGGCTCCTTGTCCCACAGGGAAGGTGCTAAGCCTGAAAGCTGTTGCTGGTCTGCACCTTCCCTTGGCAGCCTTGTCGCAGCACAAGAGCCCTGCGGATCTGTGCTTTCCCAGAGACGGTACAGCTCATGATGCTTTTCCTCTGCAGAGTCGCTTTCCGAAAAGGCAAAAATCCGGCTTCTTCTCCCACAAGGAAGGTGCTAGCCCTGAAAGCTGTTGCTCGTCTGCACCTTCCCTTGGCAGCCTGTTCACAGCACAACAGCCCTGCGGATCTGTGCTTTCCCACAGGCGATACAGCTTCTGCTGCTTTTCCTCTGCAGAGCCCCTGTCCGATAAGGCAAAAATCCGGCTCCTTCTCCCACAGGGAAGGTGCTAAGCCTGAAAGCTGTTGCTGGTCTGCACCTTCCCTTGGCAGCCTATTCACAGCACAACAGCCCTGCGGATCTGTGCTTTCGCACAGACGATACAGCTCCTGATGCTTTTCCTCTGCAGAGCCCCTCTCCGATAAGGCAAACGTCCGGCTCCTTCTCCCACAAGGAAGGTGCTAAGCCTGAAAGCTGTTGCTGGTCTGCACCTTCCCTTGGCAGCCTGTTCACAGCACAACAGCCCTGCGGATCTGTGCTTTCCCACAGGCGATACAGCTCCTGCTGCTTTTCCTCTGCAGAGCCCCTTTCGGAAAAGGCAAAAATTCGGCTCCTTCTCCCACAAGGAAGGTGCTAAGCCTGAAAGCTGTTGCTCGTGTGCACCTTCCCTTGCAGCCTATTCACAGCACAACAGCCCTGTGGATCTGTGCTTTCCCACAGATGATACATCTTCTGCTGCTTCCTGTCCGCGGCAGAGCCCCCTTCGGAAAAGGAAAACGTCCGGCTCCTTCTCCCACAAGGAAGGTGCTAAGCCTGAAAGCTGTTGCTGGTCTGCACCTTCCCTTGGCAGCCTATTCACAGCACAACAGCCCTGTGGATCTGTGCTTTCCCACAGACGATACAGCTCCTGCTGCTTTTCCTCTGCAGAGCCCCTTTCGGAAAAGGCAAACGTCCGGCTCCTTCTCCCACAAGGAAGGCGCTAGCCCTGAAAGCTGTTGCTGGTCTGCACCTTCCCTTGGCAGCCTATTCACAGCACAACAGCCCTGCGGATCTGTGCTTTCCCAGAGACGATACAGCTACTGCTTCTTTTCCTCTGCAGAGCCCCTTTCGGAAAACGCAAACGTCCGGCTCCTTCTCCCACAAGGAAGGCGCTAAGCCTGAAAGCTGTTGCTGGTCTGCACCTTCCCTTGGCAGCCTATTCACAGCACAACAGCCCTGCGGATCTGTGCTTTCCCACAGACGATGCAGCTCATGATGCTTTTCCTCTGCAGAGCCCGTCTTCGATGAGGCAAAAATCCGGCTCCTTCTCCCACAAGGAAGGTGCTAGCCCTGAAAGCTGTTGCTGGTCTGCACCTTCCCTTGGCAGCCTGTTCACAGCACAACAGCCCGGCGGATCTGTGCTTTCCCACAGACGATACAGCTCATGATGCTTTTCCTCTGCAGAGCCCTTTTCGGAAAAGGCAAACGTCCGGCTCCTTCTCCCACAAGGAAGGCGGTAGCCCTGAAAGCTGTTGCTGCTCTGCACCTTCCCCGTGCAGCCTATTCACAGCACAACAGCCCTGTGGATCTGTGCTTTCCCACAGACGATACATCTCCTGCTGCTTTTCCTCTCCAGAGCCCCTCTCCGATAAGCAAAAATCCGGCTCCTTCTCCCACAAGGAAGGTGCTAATCCTGAAAGCTGTTGCTGGTCTGCACCTTCCCTTGGCAGCCTATTCACAGCACAACAGCCCTGCGGATCTGTGCTTTCCCACAGGCGATACAGCTACTGCTGCTTTTCCTCTGCACAGCCCCTATCCGAAAAGGCAAACGTCCGGCTCCTTGTCCCAGAGGGAAGATGCTAGCCCTGAAAGCTGTTTCTGGTCTGCACCTTCCCTTGGCAGCCTATTCACAGCACAACAGCCCTGCGGATCTGTGCTTTCCCACAGGCGATACAGCTACTGCTGCTTTTCCTCTGCAGAGTCCCTTTCGGAAAAGGCAAACGTCCGGCTCCTTCTCCCACAAGGAAGGTGCTACGCCTGAAAGCTGTTGCTGGTCTGCACCTTCCCTTGGCAGCCTATTCACAGCACAACAGCCCTGCAGATCTGTGCTTTCCCACAGGCGATACTGCTCCTGCTGCTTTTCCTCTGCAGAGCCCCTCTCGGATAAGGCAAAAATTCAGCTCCTTCTCCCACAAGGAAGGCGGTAGCCCTGAAAGCTGTTCCTGCTCTGCACCTTCCCTTGGCAGCCTATTCACAGCACAACAGCCCTGTGGATCTGTGCTTTCCCACAGACGATACATCTCCTGCTGCTTTTCCTCTCCAGAGCCCCTCTCCGATAAGGCAAAAATCCGGCTCCTTCTCCCACAAGGAAGGTGCTAATCCTGAAAGCTGTTGCTGGTCTGCACCTTCCCTTGGCAGCCTATTCACAGCACAACAGCCCTGCGGATCTGTGCTTTCCCACAGGCGATACAGCTACTGCTGCTTTTCCTCTGCAGAGTCCCTATCCGAAAAGGCAAACGTCCGGCTCCTTGTCCCACAGGGAAGGTGCTAAGCCTGAAAGCTGTTGCTGGTCTGCACCTTCCCTTGGCAGCCTTGTCGCAGCACAAGAGCCCTGCGGATCTGTGCTTTCCCAGAGACGGTACAGCTCATGATGCTTTTCCTCTGCAGAGTCGCTTTCCGAAAAGGCAAAAATCCGGCTTCTTCTCCCACAAGGAAGGTGCTAGCCCTGAAAGCTGTTGCTCGTCTGCACCTTCCCTTGGCAGCCTGTTCACAGCACAACAGCCCTGCGGATCTGTGCTTTCCCACAGGCGATACAGCTTCTGCTGCTTTTCCTCTGCAGAGCCCCTGTCCGATAAGGCAAAAATCCGGCTCCTTCTCCCACAAGGAAGGTGCTAAGCCTGAAAGCTGTTGCTGGTCTGCACCTTCCCTTGGCAGCCTATTCACAGCACAACAGCCCTGCGGATCTGTGCTTTCGCACAGACGATACAGCTCCTGATGCTTTTCCTCTGCAGAGCCCCTCTCCGATAAGGCAAACGTCCGGCTCCTTCTCCCACAAGGAAGGTGCTAAGCCTGAAAGCTGTTGCTGGTCTGCACCTTCCCTTGGCAGCCTGTTCACAGCACAACAGCCCTGCGGATCTGTGCTTTCCCACAGGCGATACAGCTCCTGCTGCTTTTCCTCTGCAGAGCCCCTTTCGGAAAAGGCAAAAATTCGGCTCCTTCTCCCACAAGGAAGGTGCTAAGCCTGAAAGCTGTTGCTCGTGTGCACCTTCCCTTGCAGCCTATTCACAGCACAACAGCCCTGTGGATCTGTGCTTTCCCACAGATGATACATCTTCTGCTGCTTCCTGTCCGCGGCAGAGCCCCCTTCGGAAAAGGAAAACGTCCGGCTCCTTCTCCCACAAGGAAGGTGCTAAGCCTGAAAGCTGTTGCTGGTCTGCACCTTCCCTTGGCAGCCTATTCACAGCACTGCAGCCCTGTGGATCTGTGCTTTCCCACAGACGATACAGCTCCTGCTGCTTTTCCTCTGCAGAGCCCCTTTCGGAAAAGGCAAACGTCCGGCTCCTTCTCCCACAAGGAAGGCGCTAGCCCTGAAAGCTGTTGCTGGTCTGCACCTTCCCTTGGCAGCCTATTCACAGCACAACAGCCCTGCGGATCTGTGCTTTCCCAGAGACGATACAGCTACTGCTGCTTTTCCTCTGCAGAGCCCCTTTCGGAAAACGCAAACGTCCGGCTCCTTCTCCCACAAGGAAGGCGCTAAGCCTGAAAGCTGTTGCTGGTCTGCACCTTCCCTTGGCAGCCTATTCACAGCACAACAGCCCTGCGGATCTGTGCTTTCCCACAGACGATGCAGCTCATGATGCTTTTCCTCTGCAGAGCCCGTCTTCGATGAGGCAAAAATCCGGCTCCTTCTCCCACAAGGAAGGTGCTAGCCCTGAAAGCTGTTGCTGGTCTGCACCTTCCCTTGGCAGCCTGTTCACAGCACAACAGCCCGGCGGATCTGTGCTTTCCCACAGACGATACAGCTCATGATGCTTTTCCTCTGCAGAGCCCCCTTCGGAAAAGGCAAACGTCCGGCTCCTTCTCCCACAAGGAAGGTGCTAAGCCTGAAGGCTGTTGCTGGTCTGCACCTTCCCTTGGCAGCCTATTCACAGCACAACAGCCCTGCGGATCTGTGCTTTCCCAGAGACGATGCAGCTCCTGCTGCTTTTCCTCTGCAGAGCCCCTTTCGGAAAAGGCAAAAATCCGGCTCCTTCTCCAACAAGGAAGGTGCTAAGCCTGAAAGCTGTTGCTCGTGTGCACCTTCCCTTGCAGCCTATTCACAGCACGACAGCCCTGTGGATCTGTGCTTTCCCAGAGATGATACATATTCTGCTGCTTCCTGTCCGCGGCAGAGCCCCCTTCGGAAAAGGAAAACGTCCGGCTCCTTCTCCCACAAGGAAGGTGCTAAGCCTGAAAGCTGTTCCTGGTCTGCACCTTCCCTTGGCAGCCTATTCACAGCACAACAGCCCTGTGGATCTGTGCTTTCCCACAGACGATACAGCTCCTGCTGCTTTTCCTCTGCAGAGCCCCTTTCGGAAAAGGCAAACGTCCGGCTCCTTCTCCCACAAGGAAGGCGCTAGCCCTGAAAGCTGTTGCTGGTCTGCACCTTCCCTTGGCAGCCTATTCACAGCACAACAGCCCTGCGGATCTGTGCTTTCCCACAGACGATACATCTCCTGATGCTTTTCCTCTGCAGAGCCCCGTTCGGAAAAGGCAAACGTCCGGCTCCTACTCCCACAAGGAAGGCGCTAGCCCTGAAAGCTGTTGCTGGTCTGCACCTTCCCTTGGCAGCCTATTCACAGCACAACAGCCCTGCGGATCTGTGCTTTCCCACAGATGATACAGCTCATGATGCTTTTCCTCTGCAGAGCCCTTCTCCGTTAAGGCAAAAATCGGGCTCCTTCTCCCACAGGGAAGGTGCTAAGCCTGAAAGCTGTTGCTGGTCTGCACCTTCCCTTGGCAGCCTATTCACAGCACAACAGCCCTGCGGATCTGTGCTTTCCCAGAGACGATACTGCCTCTGCTGCTTTTCCTCTGCAGAGCCCCTTCCGGAAAAGGCAAAAATTCAGCTCCTTCTCCCAGAGGGAAGGCGGTAGCCCTGAAAGCTGTTGCTGGTCTGCACCTTCCCTTGGCAGCCTATTCACAGCACAACAGCCCGGCGGATCTGTGCTTTCCCACAGACGATACATCTCCTGCTGCTTCTCCTCTGCAGAGTTCCTCTCCGAAAAGGCAAACGTCCGGCTCCTTCTCCCACAAGGAAGGTGCTAGCCCTGAAAGCTGTTGCTGGTCTGCACCTTCCCTTGGCAGCCTGTTCACAGCACAACAGCCCTGCGGATCTGTGCTTTCCCACAGGCGATACATCTCCTGATGCTTTTCCTCTGCAGAGCCCCTCTCCGATAAGGCAAACGTCCGGCTCCTTCTCCCACAAGGAAGGTGCTAGCCCTGAAAGCTATTGCTGGTCTGCACCTTCCCTTGGCAGCCTATTCACAGCACAACAGCCCTGCGGATCTGTGCTTTCCCAGAGACGATACTGCTCCTGCTGCTTTTCCTCTGCAGAGCCCCTTTCGGAAAACGCAAACGTCCGGCTCCTTCTCCCACAAGGAAGGTGCTAGCCCTGAAAGCTGTTGCTGGTCTGCACCTTCCCTTGGCAGCCTATTCACAGCACAACAGCCCGGCGGATCTGTGCTTTCCCACAGGCGATACAGCTCCTGCTGCTTTTCCTCTGCAGAGCCCCCTTCGGAAAAGGCAAAAATTCGGCTCCTTCTCCCACAAGGAAGGTGCTAGCCCTGAAAGCTGTTGCTGGTCTGCACCTTCCCTTGGCAGCCTATTCACAGCACAACAGCCCTGCGGATCTGTGCTTTCCCACAGACGATACAGCTCCTGCTGCTTTTCCTCTGCAGAGCCCCTTTCAGAAAAGGCAAAAATTCGTCTCCTTCTCCCACAAGGAAGGCGGTAGCCCTGAAAGCTGTTGCTGGTCTGCACCTTCCCTTGGCAGCCTATTCACAGCACAACAGCCCGGTGGATCTGTGCTTTCCCAGAGACGATGCAGCTCATGATGCTTTTCCTCTGCAGAGCCCGTCTCCGATGAGGCAAAAATCCGGCTCCTTCTCCCACAAGGAAGGTGCTAGCCCTGAAAGCTGTTGCTGGTCTGCACCTTCCCTTGGCAGCCTGTTCACAGCACAACAGCACTGTGGATCTGTGCTTTCCCACAGACGATACAGCTCCTGCTGCTTTTCCTCTGCAGAGCCCCTTTCGGAAAAGGCAAACGTCCGGCTCCTTCTCCCACAAGGAAGGCGCTAGCCCTGAAAGCTGTTGCTGGTCTGCACCTTCCCTTGGCAGCCTATTCACAGCACAACAGCCCTGCGGATCTGTGCTTTCCCACAGACGCTACAGCTCCTGCTGCTTTTCCTCTGCAGAGCCCCGTTCAAAAAGGCAAACGTCCGGCTCCTTCTCCCACAAGGAAGGCGGTAGCCCTGAAAGCTGTTGCTGGTCTGCACCTTCCCTTGGCAGCCTATTCACAGCACAACAGCCCTGCGGATCTGTGGTTTCCCACAGGCGTTGCAGCTCATGATACTTTTCCTCTGCAGAGCCCGTCTCCGATAAGGCAAAAATCCGGCTCCTACTCCCACAAGGAAGGCGCTAGCCCTGAAAGCTGTTGCTGGTCTGCACCTTCCCTTGGCAGCCTATTCACAGCACAACAGCCCTGCGGATCTGTGCTTTCCCACGGACGATACATCTCCTGCTGCTTTTCCTCTGCAGAGCCCCTCTCGGATAAGGCAAAAATTCAGCTCCTTCTCCCACAGGGAAGGTGCTAAGCCTGAAAGCTGTTGCTGGTCTGCACCTTCCCTTGGCAGCCTATTCACAGCACAACAGCCCTGCGGATCTGTGCTTTCCCACGGACGATAGTGCTCCTGCTGCTTTTCCTCTGCAGAGCCCCTCTCGGATAAGGCAAAAATTCAGCTCCTTCTCCCACAAGGAAGGCGGTAGCCCTGAAAGCTGTTGCTGCTCTGCACCTTCCCTTGGCAGCCTATTCACAGCACAACAGCCCTGCGGATCTGTGCTTTCCCACGGACGATAGTGCTCCTGCTGCTTTTCCTCTGCAGAGCCCCTATCCGAAAAGGCAAACGTCCGGCTCCTTGTCCCACAGGGAAGGTGCTAAGCCTGAAAGCTGTTGCTGGTCTGCACCTTCCCTTGGCAGCCTATTCACAGCACAAGAGCCCTGCGGATCTGTGCTTTCCCACAGGCGATACAGCTACTGCTGCTTTTCCTCTGCAGAGTCCCTTTCGGAAAAGGCAAACGTCCGGCTCCTTCTCCTACAAGGAAGGTGCTACGCCTGAAAGCTGTTGCTGGTCTGCACCTTCCCTTGGCAGCCTATTCACAGCACAACAGCCCTGCGGATTTGTGCTTTCCCACAGGCGATACAGCTACTGCTGCTTTTCCTCTGCAGAGCCCTTTTCGGAAAAGGCAAACGTCCGGCTCCTTCTCCCACAAGGAAGGCGGTAGCCCTGAAAGCTGTTGCTGCTCTGCACCTTCCCCGTGCAGCCTATTCACAGCACAACAGCCCTGTGGATCTGTGCTTTCCCACAGACGATACATCTCCTGCTGCTTTTCCTCTCCAGAGCCCCTCTCCGATAAGCAAAAATCCGGCTCCTTCTCCCACAAGGAAGGTGCTAATCCTGAAAGCTGTTGCTGGTCTGCACCTTCCCTTGGCAGCCTATTCACAGCACAACAGCCCTGCGGATCTGTGCTTTCCCACAGGCGATACAGCTACTGCTGCTTTTCCTCTGCACAGCCCCTATCCGAAAAGGCAAACGTCCGGCTCCTTGTCCCAGAGGGAAGATGCTAGCCCTGAAAGCTGTTTCTGGTCTGCACCTTCCCTTGGCAGCCTATTCACAGCACAACAGCCCTGCGGATCTGTGCTTTCCCACAGGCGATACAGCTACTGCTGCTTTTCCTCTGCAGAGTCCCTTTCGGAAAAGGCAAACGTCCGGCTCCTTCTCCCACAAGGAAGGTGCTACGCCTGAAAGCTGTTGCTGGTCTGCACCTTCCCTTGGCAGCCTATTCACAGCACAACAGCCCTGCAGATCTGTGCTTTCCCACAGGCGATACTGCTCCTGCTGCTTTTCCTCTGCAGAGCCCCTCTCGGATAAGGCAAAAATTCAGCTCCTTCTCCCACAAGGAAGGCGGTAGCCCTGAAAGCTGTTCCTGCTCTGCACCTTCCCTTGGCAGCCTATTCACAGCACAACAGCCCTGTGGATCTGTGCTTTCCCACAGACGATACATCTCCTGCTGCTTTTCCTCTCCAGAGCCCCTCTCCGATAAGGCAAACGTCCGGCTCCTTGTCCCACAGGGAAGGTGCTAAGCCTGAAAGCTGTTGCTGGTCTGCACCTTCCCTTGGCAGCCTTGTCGCAGCACAAGAGCCCTGCGGATCTGTGCTTTCCCAGAGACGGTACAGCTCATGATGCTTTTCCTCTGCAGAGTCGCTTTCCGAAAAGGCAAAAATCCGGCTTCTTCTCCCACAAGGAAGGTGCTAGCCCTGAAAGCTGTTGCTCGTCTGCACCTTCCCTTGGCAGCCTGTTCACAGCACAACAGCCCTGCGGATCTGTGCTTTCCCACAGGCGATACAGCTTCTGCTGCTTTTCCTCTGCAGAGCCCCTGTCCGATAAGGCAAAAATCCGGCTCCTTCTCCCACAGGGAAGGTGCTAAGCCTGAAAGCTGTTGCTGGTCTGCACCTTCCCTTGGCAGCCTATTCACAGCACAACAGCCCTGCGGATCTGTGCTTTCGCACAGACGATACAGCTCCTGATGCTTTTCCTCTGCAGAGCCCCTCTCCGATAAGGCAAACGTCCGGCTCCTTCTCCCACAAGGAAGGTGCTAAGCCTGAAAGCTGTTGCTGGTCTGCACCTTCCCTTGGCAGCCTGTTCACAGCACAACAGCCCTGCGGATCTGTGCTTTCCCACAGGCGATACAGCTCCTGCTGCTTTTCCTCTGCAGAGCCCCTTTCGGAAAAGGCAAAAATTCGGCTCCTTCTCCCACAAGGAAGGTGCTAAGCCTGAAAGCTGTTGCTCGTGTGCACCTTCCCTTGCAGCCTATTCACAGCACAACAGCCCTGTGGATCTGTGCTTTCCCACAGATGATACATCTTCTGCTGCTTCCTGTCCGCGGCAGAGCCCCCTTCGGAAAAGGAAAACGTCCGGCTCCTTCTCCCACAAGGAAGGTGCTAAGCCTGAAAGCTGTTGCTGGTCTGCACCTTCCCTTGGCAGCCTATTCACAGCACAACAGCCCTGTGGATCTGTGCTTTCCCACAGACGATACAGCTCCTGCTGCTTTTCCTCTGCAGAGCCCCTTTCGGAAAAGGCAAACGTCCGGCTCCTTCTCCCACAAGGAAGGCGCTAGCCCTGAAAGCTGTTGCTGGTCTGCACCTTCCCTTGGCAGCCTATTCACAGCACAACAGCCCTGCGGATCTGTGCTTTCCCAGAGACGATACAGCTACTGCTTCTTTTCCTCTGCAGAGCCCCTTTCGGAAAACGCAAACGTCCGGCTCCTTCTCCCACAAGGAAGGCGCTAAGCCTGAAAGCTGTTGCTGGTCTGCACCTTCCCTTGGCAGCCTATTCACAGCACAACAGCCCTGCGGATCTGTGCTTTCCCACAGACGATGCAGCTCATGATGCTTTTCCTCTGCAGAGCCCGTCTTCGATGAGGCAAAAATCCGGCTCCTTCTCCCACAAGGAAGGTGCTAGCCCTGAAAGCTGTTGCTGGTCTGCACCTTCCCTTGGCAGCCTGTTCACAGCACAACAGCCCGGCGGATCTGTGCTTTCCCACAGACGATACAGCTCATGATGCTTTTCCTCTGCAGAGCCCTTTTCGGAAAAGGCAAACGTCCGGCTCCTTCTCCCACAAGGAAGGCGGTAGCCCTGAAAGCTGTTGCTGCTCTGCACCTTCCCCGTGCAGCCTATTCACAGCACAACAGCCCTGTGGATCTGTGCTTTCCCACAGACGATACATCTCCTGCTGCTTTTCCTCTCCAGAGCCCCTCTCCGATAAGCAAAAATCCGGCTCCTTCTCCCACAAGGAAGGTGCTAATCCTGAAAGCTGTTGCTGGTCTGCACCTTCCCTTGGCAGCCTATTCACAGCACAACAGCCCTGCGGATCTGTGCTTTCCCACAGGCGATACAGCTACTGCTGCTTTTCCTCTGCACAGCCCCTATCCGAAAAGGCAAACGTCCGGCTCCTTGTCCCAGAGGGAAGATGCTAGCCCTGAAAGCTGTTTCTGGTCTGCACCTTCCCTTGGCAGCCTATTCACAGCACAACAGCCCTGCGGATCTGTGCTTTCCCACAGGCGATACAGCTACTGCTGCTTTTCCTCTGCAGAGTCCCTTTCGGAAAAGGCAAACGTCCGGCTCCTTCTCCCACAAGGAAGGTGCTACGCCTGAAAGCTGTTGCTGGTCTGCACCTTCCCTTGGCAGCCTATTCACAGCACAACAGCCCTGCAGATCTGTGCTTTCCCACAGGCGATACTGCTCCTGCTGCTTTTCCTCTGCAGAGCCCCTCTCGGATAAGGCAAAAATTCAGCTCCTTCTCCCACAAGGAAGGCGGTAGCCCTGAAAGCTGTTCCTGCTCTGCACCTTCCCTTGGCAGCCTATTCACAGCACAACAGCCCTGTGGATCTGTGCTTTCCCACAGACGATACATCTCCTGCTGCTTTTCCTCTCCAGAGCCCCTCTCCGATAAGGCAAAAATCCGGCTCCTTCTCCCACAAGGAAGGTGCTAATCCTGAAAGCTGTTGCTGGTCTGCACCTTCCCTTGGCAGCCTATTCACAGCACAACAGCCCTGCGGATCTGTGCTTTCCCACAGGCGATACAGCTACTGCTGCTTTTCCTCTGCAGAGTCCCTATCCGAAAAGGCAAACGTCCGGCTCCTTGTCCCACAGGGAAGGTGCTAAGCCTGAAAGCTGTTGCTGGTCTGCACCTTCCCTTGGCAGCCTTGTCGCAGCACAAGAGCCCTGCGGATCTGTGCTTTCCCAGAGACGGTACAGCTCATGATGCTTTTCCTCTGCAGAGTCGCTTTCCGAAAAGGCAAAAATCCGGCTTCTTCTCCCACAAGGAAGGTGCTAGCCCTGAAAGCTGTTGCTCGTCTGCACCTTCCCTTGGCAGCCTGTTCACAGCACAACAGCCCTGCGGATCTGTGCTTTCCCACAGGCGATACAGCTTCTGCTGCTTTTCCTCTGCAGAGCCCCTGTCCGATAAGGCAAAAATCCGGCTCCTTCTCCCACAAGGAAGGTGCTAAGCCTGAAAGCTGTTGCTGGTCTGCACCTTCCCTTGGCAGCCTATTCACAGCACAACAGCCCTGCGGATCTGTGCTTTCGCACAGACGATACAGCTCCTGATGCTTTTCCTCTGCAGAGCCCCTCTCCGATAAGGCAAACGTCCGGCTCCTTCTCCCACAAGGAAGGTGCTAAGCCTGAAAGCTGTTGCTGGTCTGCACCTTCCCTTGGCAGCCTGTTCACAGCACAACAGCCCTGCGGATCTGTGCTTTCCCACAGGCGATACAGCTCCTGCTGCTTTTCCTCTGCAGAGCCCCTTTCGGAAAAGGCAAAAATTCGGCTCCTTCTCCCACAAGGAAGGTGCTAAGCCTGAAAGCTGTTGCTCGTGTGCACCTTCCCTTGCAGCCTATTCACAGCACAACAGCCCTGTGGATCTGTGCTTTCCCACAGATGATACATCTTCTGCTGCTTCCTGTCCGCGGCAGAGCCCCCTTCGGAAAAGGAAAACGTCCGGCTCCTTCTCCCACAAGGAAGGTGCTAAGCCTGAAAGCTGTTGCTGGTCTGCACCTTCCCTTGGCAGCCTATTCACAGCACAACAGCCCTGTGGATCTGTGCTTTCCCACAGACGATACAGCTCCTGCTGCTTTTCCTCTGCAGAGCCCCTTTCGGAAAAGGCAAACGTCTGGCTCCTTCTCCCACAAGGAAGGCGCTAGCCCTGAAAGCTGTTGCTGGTCTGCACCTTCCCTTGGCAGCCTATTCACAGCACAACAGCCCTGCGGATCTGTGCTTTCCCAGAGACGATACAGCTACTGCTTCTTTTCCTCTGCAGAGCCCCTTTCGGAAAACGCAAACGTCCGGCTCCTTCTCCCACAAGGAAGGCGCTAAGCCTGAAAGCTGTTGCTGGTCTGCACCTTCCCTTGGCAGCCTATTCACAGCACAACAGCCCTGCGGATCTGTGCTTTCCCACAGACGATGCAGCTCATGATGCTTTTCCTCTGCAGAGCCCGTCTTCGATGAGGCAAAAATCCGGCTCCTTCTCCCACAAGGAAGGTGCTAGCCCTGAAAGCTGTTGCTGGTCTGCACCTTCCCTTGGCAGCCTGTTCACAGCACAACAGCCCGGCGGATCTGTGCTTTCCCACAGACGATACAGCTCATGATGCTTTTCCTCTGCAGAGCCCCCTTCGGAAAAGGCAAACGTCCGGCTCCTTCTCCCACAAGGAAGGTGCTAAGCCTGAAGGCTGTTGCTGGTCTGCACCTTCCCTTGGCAGCCTATTCACAGCACAACAGCCCTGCGGATCTGTGCTTTCCCAGAGACGATGCAGCTCATGATGCTTTTCCTCTGCAGAGCCCGTCTCCGATGAGGCAAAAATCCGGCTCCTTCTCCTACAAGGAAGGTGCTAGCCCTGAAAGCTGTTGCTGGTCTGCACCTTCCCTTGGCAGCCTGTTCACAGCACAACAGCCCGGCGGATCTGTGCTTTCCCACAGACGATACAGCTCCTGCTGCTTTTCCTCTGCAGAGCCCCTTTCGGAAAAGGCAAAAATCCGGCTCCTTCTCCCACAAGGAAGGTGCTAAGCCTGAAAGCTGTTGCTCGTGTGCACCTTCCCTTGCAGCCTATTCACAGCACGACAGCCCTGTGGATCTGTGCTTTCCCAGAGATGATACATATTCTGCTGCTTCCTGTCCGCGGCAGAGCCCCCTTCGGAAAAGGAAAACGTCCGGCTCCTTCTCCCACAAGGAAGGTGCTAAGCCTGAAAGCTGTTCCTGGTCTGCACCTTCCCTTGGCAGCCTATTCACAGCACAACAGCCCTGTGGATCTGTGCTTTCCCACAGACGATACAGCTCCTGCTGCTTTTCCTCTGCAGAGCCCCTTTCGGAAAAGGCAAACGTCCGGCTCCTTCTCCCACAAGGAAGGCGCTAGCCCTGAAAGCTGTTGCTGGTCTGCACCTTCCCTTGGCAGCCTATTCACAGCACAACAGCCCTGCGGATCTGTGCTTTCCCACAGACGATACATCTCCTGATGCTTTTCCTCTGCAGAGCCCCGTTCGGAAAAGGCAAACGTCCGGCTCCTTCTCCCACAAGGAAGGCGCTAAGCCTGAAAGCTGTTGCTGGTCTGCACCTTCCCTTGGCAGCCTATTCACAGCACAACAGCCCTGCGGATCTGTGCTTTCCCACAGATGATACAGCTCATGATGCTTTTCCTCTGCAGAGCCCTTCTCCGTTAAGGCAAAAATCGGGCTCCTTCTCCCACAGGGAAGGTGCTAAGCCTGAAAGCTGTTGCTGGTCTGCACCTTCCCTTGGCAGCCTATTCACAGCACAACAGCCCTGCGGATCTGTGCTTTCCCAGAGACGATACTGCCTCTGCTGCTTTTCCTCTGCAGAGCCCCTTCCGGAAAAGGCAAAAATTCAGCTCCTTCTCCCAGAGGGAAGGCGGTAGCCCTGAAAGCTGTTGCTGGTCTGCACCTTCCCTTGGCAGCCTATTCACAGCACAACAGCCCGGCGGATCTGTGCTTTCCCACAGACGATACATCTCCTGCTGCTTCTCCTCTGCAGAGTTCCTCTCCGAAAAGGCAAACGTCCGGCTC
Organism: Necrosyrtes monachus; assembly: GCA_037953605.1. NCBI lineage: Eukaryota > Metazoa > Chordata > Aves > Accipitriformes > Accipitridae > Necrosyrtes > Necrosyrtes monachus. The sequence goes on from JAZGTQ010000370.1 coordinate 52,839, forward strand.
CTTCTCCCACAAGGAAGGTGCTAGCCCTGAAAGCTGTTGCTGGTCTGCACCTTCCCTTGGCAGCCTGTTCACAGCACAACAGCCCTGCGGATCTGTGCTTTCCCACAGGCGATACATCTCCTGATGCTTTTCCTCTGCAGAGCCCCTCTCCGATAAGGCAAACGTCCAGCTCCTTCTCCCACAAGGAAGGTGCTAGCCCTGAAAGCTATTGCTGGTCTGCACCTTCCCTTGGCAGCCTATTCACAGCACAACAGCCCTGCGGATCTGTGCTTTCCCAGAGACGATACTGCTCCTGCTGCTTTTCCTCTGCAGAGCCCCTTTCGGAAAACGCAAACGTCCGGCTCCTTCTCCCACAAGGAAGGTGCTAGCCCTGAAAGCTGTTGCTGGTCTGCACCTTCCCTTGGCAGCCTATTCACAGCACAACAGCCCGGCGGATCTGTGCTTTCCCACAGGCGATACAGCTCCTGCTGCTTTTCCTCTGCAGAGCCCCCTTCGGAAAAGGCAAAAATTCGGCTCCTTCTCCCACAAGGAAGGTGCTAAGCCTGAAAGCTGTTGCTGGTCTGCACCTTCCCTTGGCAGCCTATTCACAGCACAACAGCCCTGCGGATCTGTGCTTTCCCACAGACGCTACAGCTCCTGCTGCTTTTCCTCTGCAGAGCCCCGTTCGGAAAAGGCAAACGTCCGGCTCCTTCTCCCACAAGGAAGGTGCTAGCCCTGAAAGCTATTGCTGGTCTGCACCTTCCCTTGGCAGCCTATTCACAGCACAACAGCCCTGCGGATCTGTGCTTTCCCAGAGACGATACAGCTCCTGCTGCTTTTCCTCTGCAGAGCCCCTTTCGGAAAAGGCAAACGTCCGGCTCCTTCTCCCACAAGGAAGGTGCTAGCCCTGAAAGCTGTTGCTGGTCTGCACCTTCCCTTGGCAGCCTATTCACAGCACAACAGCCCTGCGGATCTGTGCTTTCCCACAGACGATACAGCTCCTGCTGCTTTTCCTCTGCAGAGCCCCTCTCGGATAAGGCAAAAATTCGTCTCCTTCTCCCACAAGGAAGGCGGTAGCCCTGAAAGCTGTTGCTGGTCTGCACCTTCCCTTGGCAGCCTATTCACAGCACAACAGCCCGGTGGATCTGTGCTTTCCCAGAGACGATGCAGCTCATGATGCTTTTCCTCTGCAGAGCCCGTCTCCGATGAGG